>OMLM01007626.1:239775-251877 GCA_900302695.1 Helostoma temminkii | reverse complement strand
GCACAATAATCAGAACGCTTTTAATGTTTAAGGATGCTGCTAAATGCACTTCTGCTGTCATAGCTGGTGCCAGACATTCACAAACAACAGTACATGCAGACAAAAGCATGTCGCACACACACACACACACACACACACACTGTGCAAATACAAAGGCTGGGTGACACATTGGCATTAAAGCAACTCTTATCCCCTAATCTAATTACTGACAAACCGAGGTAGTACTAAGCCCTGTCCAGTCAGGGCAGCTGAATGGGTTTTTCCTCTTCTGTGATGACGTCTGTGCTGTAGTGGAGAGGATTTAACCTAGATGTTCGTCCTTATTGGACATCAAATGACTTGTAGAGTGGTGCCCAACCCAGCATGAACACATGTATATAGGAGAATATTACAAATGGCATGTAAATGACAACATATACACATACTGTGGTGCCAAATTCTGTTTTAATTTCATACATTATACTGCTAATAAGTTTTTAGTGGCTGTTTAACTTAGGAACAAGTACAAATGTACACACACTGGGCCCTGGTAGTAGTCAGCCCCTTAGGTAAGTCCCATAGGTATATCTAAAGGTATTAGACAAAATCTAGTCATTCTGTGCAAGAACGTATTCAAAACTTTATCTGAAGCTAAAATGTCTGATAACCCATAAGATATCTCCAAATGTAAGAGCATAAAATCTCGTATTTTTGCACAGGACAGTGGAATTTGTCCCGCATCACTTCTGAAATGATTATTTCAACAGGTAGCAGAGGAACGATTACAGCAAGCAAAACCTGTTTGGGTGCCATATGATCGCTTGAGTATTGTTTTAAGACAACAGTCCTTGTCTTTATGTCAGGGATCTGAGCAGCCTACTTCTTGCATTACTGGCTGTGTATACCATTACTATGTTGGTAACCACAGTACTTGGAAAACCAAGCGCAAACAACAGCAACTGCTACCTTAGAGACTTTATTCCTGGATTTCATCACTTTCAGAGTGGAGGTAGGCGGGATGACCCCACCCTCATTTGCCGGCGTCACAGGCGGCGTGGCGGGCTCACAGCTTTTCTCGGACGCACGCCTTTTCGTCACCATCCGGTCTTCCAGTCTCAGCTAGTCCGGACTAGACGCAGGGTGGACGTGCTTCTCTTTCAGAGACGGAACAGACATCCAGAGACCACACCACACCACTGCAAGCCGTGCCTGTAGCCGCGTTGCGTCTCCTCTCTAAACCCGAACCAACAAACTCTGAATTCGCATTAAATATGTCTAACATCGTTTGTCCTCATACGCCTCAGGTAAGATTTATGTGTTCATGGTCAAAGAGATATTTGTGCTGTTTGGCTCGTCTTTGTCAAGTAGCGCCGACTTAACCGTTTGCGTGGGGGAAACCGTTAACTAAACGTACCGCTGGCAACAATGGATGCTAACGTTAGCTAATGTGGCGCCATTCTCTAGCTACACATTCATTGTGCTTTAAAATGAATGGTAGCTGTTATTTGTATTCAGACAGGACGGAAGGTCCTGGAAATCCATCTTAATGGCGCGGACAATGTCACAAAAACCCCCGCTTTCCGCATGACATTACCGCCCGGCGTCAATGTTAGCTAATTGTTAACTAACGACGCGGATGTTTAACCTTGTGTTAGCTCAGGTTGCCCGCTAACGGAATCAGTTGTCGCCTCGAGTAACGTAATGTTACCGGCCCACTGTGTTAGCCGTGGTCCAGATTAATCAACTAAAACACAGTCTCATGGTTTCCCCATCCACCGCTAAGCAGCAGGTTGTATAGCCAGAGGGCGACTGTGCTTCTAGCCTCCGACCGTCTCCATCTTTTCATACATCAAGGATCATGGCTCCGGCTAAATATTTGTCGTGCTTTTAGCGGTAAGCTAGACTGTTAATATTGTTTGTGTTTGTAAATCGTGTAAGTTACAAGTCCAGTTCTCTGGTTACTGAGGGACTCCCTTCCTGACCCAGTTTCTGGTGGCGGGGTGTATGCATCACGGCCCTGGTACGTAGCCAAGTCTACCAGAGGAGGCGGCATCCAGATCAATTGGGATTGCTTTGCAGCGAACACATAAATTTAACAGGCTTTCTACTTCTAAGTCTTAACTGCACGGACATGTCACGGTGGGCAACTTAACTTTGAACGGGTACATCTCGTTTTGTAGTCAAACGCCATTAAACGCATATAATATTATGCCCTTTTTGGTTTTTTTTGGTCTTTGACCAGCCCCGACTTAAATGGACGCCCCACTGTTGCTATCGACGCTGAGCACTATTGGCAGCACTGTATCGATTTTCTAGTGAAAGTAAATTGTCGAGTCGATTCTTAACGATTCAGATTTCCTCAAGCGTTTGAGATGATAGTATATTGTGGCAGCGGGTTGGATCAAACACTGTAGTTTGTGACCTACTGTGCTGTTAATCCGGCTGAGAATATTGAAGCCACGTGGAAAATTCCCAGACAACACACTGATTTCCACCTTTTTATCAAGGCAAAAATAAAACTGTTAACTTACACACTGGATGATAACACACGCACTGGCTGGTAAAGATGTATATGTCATAAATTATTTAAAAAATTCTCAGGATTAAAAAAAACAAAACTATTAATTCGAGGTTGTCAGTTTTGGTATGTTTACAGACATGCGCCCACATCCCACCCTCCATTACATCCCACTTCCCATTTTAGTTGTCACCTGTAGTAGATTCTCTCATTCAGGATAAGTTAAATCTATGCAGTAAATTTCCACAGGGTGAAACTGGCTGGTATGTCAGGCAGTGCCTCTCTTCACCATTGGAGGGCTGTCTAACAAGCATTGATTGTTCAGCCTGAACTTTTGTGCCAGAGTAATTGGATGGAAAAATGTGGAGAGAAAATACATTCAGAGCCATCCTCAGTGACAAACTTGCAAACAATCTCATTCTTTCTCTTTCAGGCCTTTGTTATTTCTTCTTTGTTCCCTGGGTGTCTGTATATTTCCAAATATCCACATTCACAACTCAATAAGTCTGCCTGTTTTGTCTATACATTAATCTTTATTTGCTTGGCCTTTGGTCTAATATGCACTGTTATTTCCCTATTTACATTTTTTAAATTTTTTTGTCATGAATTTTAACCACATAAATTGCCAGAACTAGCAACACTAGAATACAGCACGAGTACATTTTGTAATGGTATAAGATTATCTTGTCTGTTTACAGGAAATTCTTTAATCAAGGCTGTGGTTAAAGCAGTGACTCTGTACTAAGACAGAATTATCTGGAAAGTTAAGGGTGTGGCTCAGTGTTGGGGTAGGTGGTAGGTGGAGCAGTGACAGGGAGCAGAGCAGCAAACAAGTGTGTTGGCCCTAACCATAAAGAAGCTGACCATTTGCGCCTCCACAAGGAATCTTGGCCAGATGTTGCATAATGACATAAAACTGGGTCAATGTTCCCACCATTTACACACAGACAGGGTGAATTATAGCTTTCCTAGTCAGCCTTGCTGAATATGTTCAGTGCTGTAAGCAAAGACTATATTTTCACATGTGCCATCGTGCTTGTGCAGCTGGCCGTAAAATCCCTGGCACACATCCCAGCAGTTTTACCTTGGTAGCTTTACACATCTGTCTTTCGCACACTTTTTGCCAAACCAAAACAGGGTGTTGAGCTTTCATAGCACACATTAAAAAACATTCAAACAAAACTCAGCTGGCAGCAACATGGCATTGGATTTGCAAGAATGCATTTGTATACCTTTCCTGCAGGTCATCTGACTGCGGCGAAGACTACTACTATTTCGGCAGAATACAAACGGCATGCAGATTGTCTGGCTTGACTAGCTTTCTATTATATGGTCTCTGTTGTTCTAGCAGGTAACGCTAACGTCAACCCATGAAGTGTGCACAAGTTCTACATAAAAGCTACACATTAAATAATAAATTTAATGTTTGTTTAGGATTAGAAGGCTATCAAGTGTCTACACTGAGTTATGTGTAATTTTATTTTTTTTATTTTTTGAGTAGAGACATGTAGTCGTGCTTTCAGGCTTTATGAATAAGTACAAATGTTCAGACTGGGGATTATTTTTTTCTTAAATTGTTGCGCAATCATCCACATGCTTGTACTTCAGATATGCTAGTTGATAGCAGTTAGCGTGCAAAGCACATTATGTGTGCAGCAGTGAATCACAGCCTTTTTAAAAAATAAGTTAGAATTTCGTGCAAGTTGGAAAGTTGCCCAGAGCTGTGCTATCCTGGAAAGCCTTGTCACATGGGGTGTGGGTATAGTTTCAGACTGTGGGGCAGCTGCTGGAAGCCGACTTGACATTTCTTTCCATGTGACATGATAAAACTTGAGAAATCATGAGGTGTGAGGTGTTGTCTCTTTTTATACATGAACTGTTTGGGTGGTGCTTGTGGGCTAGAGTTAAATGGAGATCATCGAGCTATCTTGCAGTTAACTGGCTTTAAAAATAAAAGTTCACTCCTGCCTTTTTTTTTTTTTTTTATTAGGTCAGTTTGTGAATGACTAGGCTCCTATAGGCAGGACTCAGCCAGAGCGGCTGTCACGTAAGAGTTGGAGTCACTTTGCATCAGATGGTGGCGACAGAGCTGAAGGCATGAGATTGATTTAATAGTCTTGGTTGGACGTATCAGCAGGAGTGGAGATCTAAATTGGAGGGTGTTATAGGGGATGTGTATCAAATGCTGTGCCACCGATACTGTACGCTTTTTGGTTTGCATCATATTGTGATGAAATGTTGACAACATTTTTCCTGAATTTGATGAAGAGGATGGGATCAGGTTAAGTGGTAAGAGTATGATTAGTTGGCTAGTCTGTTCTGAATTGCATTTGCATTTGGGGAACATGGAAACATAGCCTGCTGGGGGAGTGTTTTTGTTGGTGGAAAAGGACGGAAAAGTGCAAGAGAAGGGAGGGGAGTGTTCCCAACTGTCATGTGTGAGGTTTTCTTTATTTAGCACATGGAATTGAGCCATGTTGGCATTGCTTGGGTGCAAAAAACAGGCAGCATCAATTTCAAAGTGAACTATTGCTCTTTCTCTACTTTAAGTTTAAAAAGGCTTTCTTTTAAAAACGGTTTCATTTTTCTCTTTTCTTCTAGGTTATAATGTATGACAAACGCAGAATAAGTACAACTCTATAGCCAACGGGATTCTGAGGACTTGATTACAGTCGCTTCAAGCCTGATAGTTTGTCCTGCGATTGCCCCCCCCTTCCCTTCTGCTCACGACTGAAGTCAACTGGCATTTCTTCTAACAACCTCCCTTCCCTCTCCTCGGGTGAAGAAGACCTAGTTCTGCTGTGATCTTGGTCTGCTACTACTGGATTCTCATTCTTCTCTATTACGTAAGGACATAACTAATGCAGTGGATGGATTATAATACACAGTGCACGTTTCAGTCTCCTAATCCTCTTTGTGGTCATCAATTAGAAAAACCAGCTATTATAATGTTGCACAACTGAAAAGTGTGTTCAAAGACTGCAGAAAACAAGCCTACTAGATATTGCTTTACTTGGAATACATATATTTTTTATTATCTTTCCTCCTCAGGTTTACCACCAAATAAACCAAGATGATTCCAAACGGATATTTAATCTTTGAGGACGAGAGTTTTTTGGATTCCACCGTGGCCAAAATGAATGCTCTGAGAAAGAGTGGTCAGTTCTGCGATGTTAGACTGCAGGTATGGTTTAATGCAAACACACACAGGGTATGTGTGAGTAAAAAATAAACAATGTTCAAGAATATGACACACCATTTGAATGAGGCCAACCTTTGAGAAACTTGAGCAGTTTCAGTATTGTAACACAATACAATATAACACAACAATGCACAAGGGCATTGTTTTTCTCAACAGTTTTTTCTACCTCTTGTCTATCTCCAGGTGTGTGGTCATGAGTTGATGGCTCACCGTGCTGTTCTGGCTTGCTGCAGTCCCTACCTGTTTGAGATCTTTAATAGTGATGTCGAGCCTCACGGAGTCTCGCATGTCACTTTTGAGGACTTGGACCCACAGGCTGTGGAGATCTTGCTCAACTATGCCTATACTGCCCAGTTAGTGTTGTTTTGGCATCTAATATTGCTGCAAAAACCTGAAAATTTTGAATGACGTCTTGATGTCTTTTCTTTGTGTTCTATGTTTAACACAGGCTAAAGGCAGACAAGGACCTGGTCAAGGACGTTTATTCTGCAGCCAAAAGGTTCAAGATGGAGCGAGTCAAACAGGTGTGTTGTGTATGCCCCAAATTCAATAGTGTCCAAGTCCTGGGAAATCCCTGATGGGAGAGATTGAAAATACAGAAATTACATTTGAAATGTCTCCCAATCCTCAGATTTGTGGCGACTACCTGCTGTCTAAGATAGATTCCCAGAACGCCATCTCCTTGCGTAACTTTGCCAGCTCTATGGGAGATACCCGACTTTTGACCAAGGTGGACGCCTTCATCCAAGACCATCTACTGGAAGTGTCCGAACAGGAGGACTTCCTCAAACTTCCCCGCCTTAAGGTACCATCTTAAATTTTCCCCATAGCATAATCTTAAGAGAGTTTTGAAAGTATGTCTAGTCAGTTTTGGTACCTGCAAGATATGATTTTAGAATTATGTTTTTTCTGGTTGCACTTTACTTTTAAATAAAACATACTAAGCATGTGTGTTCTCACTTTTCTAAGTTTGCAGTATGAAGTCTGGTTATAGATTTTCCCCCTTCTGTCTGCTGAAAATGATAGAGCATAAGCAATAGTAAGGCTTTGCATGTGTGGGTTACTTTGTTGGTTTGGTTCAGTATAAGGACTGCACATAAAACCTCTGAGTGTTGTGCATTCAGATTGATCATCTGAGGTTTTACTGGAAGATTTTATTGGGCATCTATTGTGCTGTGCAGGATAAGATAATTCTATTTGGCCCATTAGGTAATCAATTCAAGCCTCCTTGGGTCACTTTCAGCAACAAAATAAAATTGTTTGTTAAAATTGTTTACAGAGAAGAGAAAATGTAATAAAATTAACCAGGCTTTTAATTTAAATTTCAAATCACACATCTTGTATACATTTTATGTGTGGGGGGGTTATTTTATTATTTTTGCACAAGAAACTTGTGTGTGTGCGTGTGTGTGTGTGTGCGCGCGCGCGCGTGCAGGTGACTGTCAAGCAACCTACTGATACTAAAGTCCCTTTTATTACTATGATCAAGAAGTCTCAGGTTTCAGTAAGCACTAAATGCCATGGTATTCATACCCGCAGTTATCACTTTATTTCCATTGCTTGTGATTCTAACTCCTGTTTCCACTCGCTTTGTGTTTTTAGTTAGAAGTAATGCTAGAAGACAACCTGACTCTGCCCAGCAATGGCAAGCTCTACTCGAAGGTGCTGAGCTGGGTGCAGCGCAGCCTTTGGGAGAATGGAGACCAACTGGAACGACTGATGGAAGAGGTCAGTACCAGGCCATGCAGCCTTTCAGGCTGATCTTCATTGCCACCATACCCCTTCCACTCCTTCTGACTCCTCCTGTTTTTGACGTTAAGAAGTCGTTAAGGGGGCTGCAATAGAAATGGCATGCCAGTGTCATGCTACTGTATTGTTTCTTTTTTTCCTCTAATTTGAGGTTTTTGCAGTAAGAAACTCTGTACCCCTGAACCATACTACAAATTAGAGGTGAGCTGAAAAAAAGCTGCTGCTTTTTGTTGTTGTTTTTTGTTTTCACTGTTCTCTTTGGGTGTGTGGTTGGTTTACATACAACCCCATCTAAGTATTGCAGTGCTCCTCTCCTCTGGAACACATACACTGGTTTTCAAAGGTCTGACCCATAATTCTACTGTCTCACTGCCACTTTACTATCTCAACAGGTGCATGTTTGTTGCTCCAGCACTAACAGGCACTCCTCCCCGTTGATTTATCTCTCCTTTAGGTTTTTTAGCAGCAGCAGGAGACCAGACTGAGGAGCCATGACTGAGCCACCAGGGTAATGAATCAGAGAAAAGGGAGAGAGAGGAGAGGAGCACTACTGCCTCTCTTTGCAGCCAAGCAACTCTGTGCTCACATCTGTCCATGCCACACATAAAGATGCATTCCTATTCAATGCATCCAAATATAGCAGTATATTTTCATACAGGCCTGCACATTCAAGATCCATACAAATTAGGCACTGGGCAAATAATGGCATGGTAGTGATGTGTTTTTCCACAAATGTATTCCACTAAACAATTTAATTATTGCCTTTCCAAGTTTTCAGCAACTCACATCTTAATAGAAATGTAGGAGCCTTTGTTTTGTTTTTGTTTTTTTCCCCCTAAACTTTGCCCTTGAAATGTGCAGCTGATTTACTTCAGTATGTTTCCTCACTGTATTGTTTGTTGGGATTCAACAGAACGTGTGGTTTTGCTTTTTACATTTGGATTTAATCTGTTAAGGAACTATGTCCAAGCAGTAGCTTGTTAGTTGCTACAGGAGCAGTAATGTCTGCCCTCTAGCCACCTGAATCTGGCAGCCAATTGCGGCTGCCATCACAGTGACCAACTTCTTCACCTAGTGGACCGGTTTCCAAGCAGCAGAGGTGGAAAGGGACCCACATGCAGCCCCCCACCTCCTCTTGGTTCTTCACAGAAGATCTTTCCAGATGCAGCTTCTCATTCTTCACCAGATCCTCTTTTCTTTAGATGCAAATCAAGACGAGCCACTGTCGGATACCTTCTTGAGTTCAAACACTTAACCCACTCTACAGTGTGGCAGCAGTGTGTCTTTTTAAAGGAACCTGGTCCAGGCCTTTGTCCCTTCCCTCTCTTCCTCTTCACAGCACAGCTCCCCTGTCCTCCTCCCTCCTCTCCCCCTTATGTTGGGGCTTTCAGTCTGTTGCCATGGAGACAGCCACATGGGTGTGTTGTTCCTGTTTGTCTTTCAGGTGCAAACGCTGTACTACTCACCTGACCATAAGCTGGTGGATGGAGGGCTGGTGATTGAGGGGCACAGTGAGGTGTTTGGTGGCGAGGAGGAACACCTTCAGTTTGTGCAGGTACTCAACAGCTTGTGCCTGGCTTCACTGTAGTGAAGTCACTACATTTTGCTTGGCAGCATTTAGCTTTACTGTACAGTTTGTGCCTGGCCATGCATAAAAATCCTATCCAGCCTGTGCCTGGCTAGATGAAAACATGGCTCATTTAATGCCACAGTGTAAAAGCTAATGTCAGTAGATTAGCAAGAAAGGATCTATGATGCCTGCCTGGCTTTGCTGTTGAGCATATATTAAAACCACAATTTGATTTTTAAGATTATCAGTTGTGTGGGCACCAATGGCTGCCCCTGCTTTTTACCCTCTCTTAGGAACTGTGTGCTGTTAGGTCTGACTGTAGTGTGGTCTGAGACTGTACTTTGCAGTGCTGTGTTGTTGACTCAGTTGGTGTGAGATTTCAGAAGTGTAATGCAGGTTCATTATGTCACGACTACGTTAGACCTGATGGGTCAAAGTATTGGTTGGGTTTGATTAGTTGGTGTAGCCCAATGGTGGGCGTGTGTGGCACGAGCTTGGTTTCTGTAGCTGCACTGTGCTCTTGCAGAAGAAACCTGTTCGGGAGAGTGCCCAGAGGCAGATGAGCTGCAGCTCCTCAGGAAGTCTGTCGCCCTCCAACCAAGCAGCAAATGTCCCCAAACAAACTGCCAGGAGAGAATGGAAGTACATCGCCTCTGAGAAGACTGCAAGTGAGTGTTGTGAACTACAACAGTACATTTACAAATGTCTTCTATGAAATATATTTTGTGCCCACGTCTGAGATTCTGCACAGTAACAAAGATTGACATTAGTTTGTCTGACAGGCAAGCACATAGCATCTGAAGGTGGAATTGAGCTTTTTATCGCCAATGTTTTTTCTTCCTCATGTGACTAACTGTGAATCTTCCTTCCAGACAACATCTACTTATGTCTGGCTGTGCTGGATGGTGTGCTGTGTGTGATCTTCTTGCATGGTCGCAGCAGTCCTCAAACCTCTCCTTCTGCCACCCCCTGCTTGATGAAGAGCCTCAGCTTCGAGGCCCAGCCCGAGGAGATAGAAGAGCACCCGCTCTCACCCATGCATTATGCTCGCTCTGGTCTGGGCACCGCAGCCCTCAGTGGAAAACTCATCGCAGCAGGTTGGTAGCACACAGGATTAAAATAACAGCCTTATCATGTCAGGTATGTTAAATGATACGATTAAATGAGTTTATTTTGGAGTTACAGTGACAAACCGACCTTGAGGTGTTCAGTTCCTTGTTCAGCCAGATACCTGTCCAAACTGACATTTGGTCTTTATCAGACTTAAACTATTTTAGTCAGGCTTATCTTTGTGTTTAACCACTGGGGATTGTGTAAAACTGTCAGGAAGACAAAGTATACTCCTTTTACTGCAGGTGGCTACAACAGAGAAGAGTGTCTGAGAACTGTGGAGTGTTTTGACCCCAAAGAGGACCGCTGGACGTTTATTGCTCCCATGCGGACTCCAAGGGCTCGATTCCAGATGGCTGTTCTCATGGTATATTCTGCTGTTCATCTATGTTTAGATGTTTGACTTTATAGTTACAGTCACATTTTGATTATTGGTCTAGGACTGCACCTGTTCCAACTTACTGGCAAATACTGATCTAAATAATATCTAAATTGTGTTGTTATTGAGAATAGGTTTCAAGTATACAAAGCTACAGAAATTTAAATGTGTGAAGTGTCAGGTTGACGTACCATCCGATGACTTTTCCATGTATTACACTCACAGGGTCAGCTGTATGTGATTGGGGGTTCAAATGGACATTCTGATGAGTTGAGCTGTGGGGAGGCTTACGATCCTTACACCGATGAGTGGGCACAAATACCAGAGCTGAGGACAAACCGCTGTAATGCAGGTCAGTCACAGGGATTCATTGACTGTTTTCTTGATGTTGATGATAAATCGTGGAGCTTCTTTTTAACCAGCAGCCTAGTTTAACTATTCCTGTTTTTCTGGTGTAAAGGTGTCTGCTCCTTGAACAACAAACTCTACGTTGTGGGAGGGTCAGACCCCTGTGGGCAGAAGGGCTTGAAGAATTGTGATGCTTTTGACCCTGTGACCAAAACTTGGTCCAACTGCTCCTCCCTTAACATCAGTATGTGTCCACACACTCACACTTATTTCATGATTTAAGGATGACTTGCTTTCTAGAGTCCTAGGACATGTCTGTTTAAATGCATTGCTCACATCATACTGTGTTTAAGAATGAGACAAATTAGGCTCACAATAAATCAAAGAACAACTCTTTTGATATTTGTAGCCTTAGGGGAAACACAGTTGTATTTATTAAGCTCATTTGTTTTCAGGGAGGCACCAGGCAGCAGTGTGCGAGTTGGATGGCTTCATGTATGCGATTGGAGGGGCAGAGTCGTGGAACTGCCTGAACACTGTGGAACGCTACAACCCTGAGAATGACACCTGGACCCTGGTAGCGCCCATGAATGTGGCTCGCAGGGGGGCTGCCGTTACTGTCCATGCAGGTAAGCTCATGACCAGGGCACAGCTGGGGTGGAAACAATGAAACTTTAAACTTTTTTAAAAATTAATTTATTTTTTGCATCAACAAATTTGTTTTGTGGGCGCTTCTGTAGCGTTATATAAAGTGATAAACTTGTTTCTTCCAGACAAACAAATTGCAAAAAAAAAATTTTTTTAACGTTTCACTGATGTCTCCCATGTCCAGGCAAACTGTTTGTCATTGGTGGCTTCGATGGCTCCCATGCGCTTCGCTGCGTGGAGGCGTACAACCCTGCCCGTAATGAGTGGAGGATGCTTGGCAGCATGACATCTTCACGCAGCAATGCCGGTGTGGCCATGCTGGGCGAAACCATCTACGCCGTGGGTGGCTTTGATGGAAACGAGTTTCTGAACACGATGGAGGTGTATAACCCAGAGACGGATGAGTGGAATGACTGCGCCAAGGCCCTGTCTCCCCTTTCTGACTGAAGAGAGGAAAGAGAGGGTGGTGGGGGGGTGTTGGAGAGTTTCACAGTGCTTCACCTTTTTCCAAACTAACAGGCTTAGTGACGTAATCGTGTTTCGTGATGTTCTGTATGTATGAGCGGATGTATGTGGTTGGGAATGGTTGATGCTGGGGT
>OMLM01007626.1:225798-239728 GCA_900302695.1 Helostoma temminkii | reverse complement strand
GGGTGGGAGGGTTGTTGCCCAAAGCAACATGACGCCTTTGCATATTGCATACAATGTTTTCCGTGCTGTATATATTTGGTTTCCTTTTTTTTCTTCTTTTTTTTGTGTCATATGCCAACATTTAATATACACATCTAGTGCTATTCTTTTTCTCAGAGTTGAAAGGTTTGTCACTTTCAATGAGGGTTTTCAGATGAGCTAGCAACTATTGGTCACTTGGAAGGTGGCAGTGTGGAGTGGTGGTGTTTGACTTTTGAAAGTTTCATATTTCTGTTGTGGAAATGTAATTTTGCTCACATATTAAGGTCAATAGTTTGAAGCCTTATTCAGAGTGCAACTTGATGCAACACCTGTCATGGCTTTTTGTCATTTTAAACAAGCTAAATTGCTTTTTGAATCTTAAAAGATGGCCTTTTTTATATTTTTATACACTGCTGATTTACCAATAAAATAGTAGTAGCAAACAGCTTAAGTCGACGAATCTAACCAGTGCCAGTTTTAGTTAAGTTTTTGTGCACACACCACACACGCACAACCATGCTTCTACTAACTAAGCTTTTGTTATTGTGATTCAACTAATTGTATGTAGAGATGCAGTTTACTGAAGATCCTTTTTCTTGTGTTTTTAAAATGTCAGGCATTGGCAGATTCTTCTGGAAGGAATGTTAATGAGAAAATTAACACATTTGTAACATTTCTTAATAATAAATCATTTGGATCTAATTTGTTTTCATCCTGTTTTTGAAATTCATGCCATACTGTTGAGGAAACTATTAAAACTCAGTATTCAGAACTGGAACTTTTTCTGTACTAGGTAAAATAATTTTTTTTAAACAAAGAGTGCCTGGTTGTACAACAGATTTGAACTTTAATAAACAACCACATGCAGAAGGCCTCGACTAAACTACCAACAATTTAATTCCTGATTCCAAATTTAGACACTGCTCCCCCTGCTCAGCTCAAGTAATTGCTGTCATTGATTTCTAAGCTTTCGTTGCCAGTTTTCCTCACTAAGCAGTTTTTTCCCCCTGCACCTTTAAGTGTCTTTTAGGAGAGATTATACTAAGCTGGCTAGCAGGCCTCTGCAGGAAGGGATGATGACAGTCACTCTAGGTTGTGGGAGTGCTGAAAGAGGATCAGCTGAGCAGACTACATCTGCATGACCTCACATATCACTGACTGCCGGTCAGTTAAATACCTACCTAGTGCTCATTCATAAGTTTGTCTCTGGTAATCCCTGCTGATACACCTGACAAGTTCAGACAAAACATGAATAACATGCTATAGGAAGCACGGTGTGTCCTTGTAGTTCTTCCCACACACAGTAGGCTTGTGTCCAGTCATCCTGTTGGCTATGAGATAGGAACTTGTTCTTCTCTTTGGACATATTCAATTCTTAATGATGAATCAATAAAAGCAAAGGGCATAATCTGTTGCCAAAACATAAGCACCTTTATGTGTGTTTAGCCATGTTGATCTGTTTACATATTTCTCAATTTACAAACAACATAGGAACCATGTTCAGACAAAAGAAAACAGGTTTTGATGTTTCCATCACAACAATGTAGGCTAAAAGGTGTAGCACTTTATTACACAGTATTTGAAGGGAGAGATTTTTTTTACATAATATATATATACTTTTCTAAAATATTTACATTTTAACTTCAAAATCAATCAAAATTAGCAAAAGCTGAAAAGATGGTTTCACTCACTTTCAACCTAGACCTAAAATTTTGTTATCTGTCTTACTGTAGCTATTTAATACAGTAGGTCTGTCTGTTGTCAAAGTGACTTAAGACATTGTTGAATCATTGCACATTTAAATGGTCCAAAAATAAATATCTCTGATTCTTCTTTACACTATGTAAGAAATGGTTTCAAGAGCAAATATAAAATTTCAAATAACAGTAATGAAAACCAGCATTGTGATTTGAGCATTTGAAGGGAGAGAATCATCCTTTTGGGTTAAGGTGAGCTGTTAAATAACACGTTTCCTGCTCCAGCCTCAAAATTGTTTCAGTTTAAAAATGAGGCAGTTGAAAATTCACTGCACTTTATAAATGAATGGGTGGGTGTTTCAATAAAAAAAGTAGGATGCAGTAGATACAGCTGTAATAACTCAGAATCCAATAACACAACTGAACAAAATGTTCTATAATGGATTTGTCTGTGTGAGACCAACGAATTAGAGACAAATGGGACAGGAAGTTCAGGGAGTCTAGATCATCACTGTCCCCAGTTACCTGCCCTCTTCCCCCCACCTCCGCCTGTGTGACGTCTGACGCTTTAGCCTGTGTCACAGGAGCAGCAGCAGGTGTAATCTCAGCCTGCTGTCACCTGCACTTTAATCCCCTTAGTCACTGCACATACACACACTCACTCACTCACAGCCACATTTACTCAGTCACAGCACTCACGCCGTACTACATAGAAGAGCAGTTGTGCAGGAAACCACTGCAAATGCCACAAGAAAAACAATTATACAAGATGAAGTTAGCATAATTGATTATGATAATGTGGATTAATAAAAAACGGTGACAATGACAATGGTTCACAAGCATTTAATTTCTTGTTATTTTATTACATAAAATATATATACTTTTCTAAAATATTTACATTTTAACTTCAAAATCAATCAAAATTAGCAAAAGCTGAAAAGATGGTTTCACTCAGTTTCAACTTAGACTTAAAATTTCGTTTCCCTTCTTACTGTAGCTATTTAATACAGTAGGTCTGTCTGTTGTCAAAATGACTTAAGACATTGTTGAATCATTGCACATTTAAATGGTCCAAAAATAAAAATAAATATCTCTGATTTTTCTTTACACTATGTAACAAATGGTTTCAAGAGCAAATATAAAATTTCAAATAACAGTAATGAAAACCAACATTGTGATTTGAGCATTGAACATTGTGATCACTCCTAACAAAATAATATATGTGCATACATATTATTAAACCTGAAATACAAACAAAATCCTTCAAAGAATGACAAATGACAAATCACTGCTCAACTGAGATATGAGTGAAAGCAGTTCTCTAAATACTAGAAAATGAAAGCTGTGATTAACAGCTTAATATTCTCCACTAAACACTAATGGAGAACATCAACCGAAACACACTATATGAGGGAAACAGAGCAATGTGTTTTTATATAGGGGAATTAAAAAAATGAAATCAGGCCCACTCACGGGTGGCACAATAAAAGCAAACATCCCTTCGACTTACAATTCAAGTGAGGTTTATTAGTTTAAGGCGTTGTGAAACTGACGTTTCCCCCTGTGGCCTCAATACAACGATCCAGAGTCTCTTTTACCTCCATCAACTGGTTCCCTCCAACTCTCAGCTTCTCCCTGGGAACACAATTAAAAGAATCTGTTAGACTTAAATTCACAGGTAAGACATTTACAGCCAACAAGTCTGTCCATGAAAACAAACATTTCAGCCACAGTTGGAATATTTTGGGTTATCTCTGGCATTTTTTCTAACACCCACTGCAACTGTGTGACTTACTGATGACAACAATGCGGGTCTATAGCAGAGACTGAAAAACCCAGGTTCTGGATTAACTTCCTTACAAGCTAGTTGACATTAAATTGTTGGTATTAATGTTTTATGGGATTTGTTAACAATAACAAAAACATAGAAAATTGCCAGCCTATATCACCTATATTAAAGAAGATGGGTGGTTGTGATTGAAAAGATAACAATTGTGCATTGTGATTTGTCAATTTATTTGGACTTTAAGCAAATAATTGCTTGATGCCTGCAACACAATCAAAAAAAATTGGGAGAGGCAAAATAAGACTGAAATGTTCAAGTAACTCTGTTCTGCACGATTCTAAAATTAATTGGTAGGTGAGAGTATCAGTCTTTGCAAACAAAGAGAGGTGGTAGATTACAACTGTAAAACTATCAATCAGTTCAACAAGAATTTTTGTGAACTTTGAGCCCTTTCTGCATGAGAAACTGTCATACTACCATAATGATTACAGACAAACTGTGTCAAGAGTCCTGAAACTCTACACTACTACTATTACACAGGGAGGAAGCCACACAGTAAATTGCCTGGACCAGTGCTCATCTCACATGTAGTGAAAGGCAGTGGAAACATTATCTGTGGTCAGACATGTCCACATTGCAGCTTGTTCTCAGGAAAAGAGGACACTAGGTTCTCCGGAAAAAAAAGACTATCCAGACTGCAAACATTATCATACCAACTGTGATGGCGTGAACATTTTAAGCATCATACATGTGTCACTATCCTTAACCTTCAATCCAGCCTCACTTAAAACAAAATCTCCTCTTTCATGCCACCAATTCTTTCATTCTTTTTCTGAAAGCTATTATTTTAATCACCACTCATTCCCGTTAAGTTTTAACTTCAAATCCTATAATGGTAATAATTTTAAAGCTGCCTTGATGTTTATCCAGTTTTAAGTACACCAAACACTGATACCATGTCTTGATGCACTCATCAAGACATTATATAATTTTTGGTGAATTTCTATCTGTTGACCATGTTCAGTAGAGAATGTCCATCGCAGACAAAAGCGGTTCTGTGTAGGCCGTAGCTTCTAGAGGTTTCTTCTTTCAGCTATTTCCCATCACTTCTCTGCAGTTAAACTGCATTTTCATGGTTACAACGCCACATGCACAGAAAAAGCACATGACCAGTCTACTCTGGGAACACGTGCACACACAAAGTGGCTGCTACAGCCTTGGCAACAGCTACTTAGCAGCGGAGACAGTGAGGGAGCTTGTTGCTTGTTTGTTTCCTCCTCTGCTTTGTTTCTATTTGAATGTTGCGTAACTTCAGGGAAAGGAGGAGGAAAGTAACGCCCCCTGTTTTCAGCCCACTTCTATCAATCCACTTCCCTTCTTCATCCAAATGAATGTTGGGTGTTTTCATAAGTTAGTTAAGTAAGTAAAAACAGCAGGTTTATCCCCAGGATGTGTTGTTCTGTCACAACGGATCTAGTTCTGCATTCCTGCAGTGATCCACGGATAAAGACACTGTGAATGGCTTCCTGTTAATGTGTTTACACCGACAACTCCGGACTGAGTGTGACTCATTGGTCACACTCTTGTATAAAGAATCTCTGCACACAGTCACACACAGTCACACAAAGTCAGCGACACACATGAATTGTGTACATTCACTGACCCAGACCGACAGAGCATACACAAAGAGGGAGAGCTGCACTGCTAAATAAATCATATCCCAAGGAGACAGTGATGATTTGCACTGAAATGTTACAGTGAGATGACACGATGCTCACAAATTCTTGTGTTATGTTGTTATGTTTAACAGAAAGCTTTCAAAAGGATTCACTGTCCCTGATGCTGCTATGGACACATGAATCATCTCAGTGGTGAGCAACTGTTGTTATTCATATAAAATTCACTACCTGAAAATATATAAAATTTTCTTGTGCAACTCCATACTTTCCTTCCTGTTATATACACACTAATTATACCGGCATAGCTTTTGTGGACAAATCTTAAAACACATCTTTATAATACGGTTTGAATAAAGCTTCCATTTCATCTTAAGTTGACAGCAAAACATCCACCTCCGACTCAATCTGACTCTGTCAACAGTGTCTTAAAGAGGAAAAGTCAGTCAATGATAACAAGGTGCTTATGAAATGTTCAGTGTAAATTAAATACTGTACAATGCTGTACTGTGTGATAGGGTTACAGAACAGTTTCCTCCAGTGACTTTGTGTGACCACTAGAGATAAGCAGCTGGTGTTTACGATTATGTGTCTGAGCAAATGAATTATGTAAGAAATTATAAGCAAGTTAAACACTGATGACATGTGAGCCTGTAGACACTTGCTCTCACTTGTAAGTTGCTGCAACCAGCAGCTGAAAAATGCCACATTGCTGTGAAACACAGCAGGTGAAAATAAACCTGGTACAGCAAAATCAGGTTTGCAGAAAGAGTCCACTCTCATGTATACAAGTACGGGAACAGATGTTTTCAAACAACACTGGGTAAATCTGTGACAACTGGAGCATCACATGCACATAAAACATAAGCAGGTATAGTAAAATGCAAGGCTGGAAAATTTCTAATTTATCTTAGACCTGAAAATATTTTAGCACAATACAGATAAAATACGGACACTGGAAACAGTAGAATCAAAAATTGATGCAGAAAAGGGCTTATGTAAACATACATATCTTTTCAAACAAAAACTGTGCTTATCAGTGTGTGTTATGGGCTTTATCGTTATCTTTAAGATCTCATTCTTTTTGTACAGTATAAAGATCCTTCAAAAAGCTTAAAGCTGGAGGAAATGTTCATCTAGATGAAAAAATAGATATAACAGCAGGCTCTGATGACTGAATAACTCGAGTTTCTATGCTAGTGGCTCTTTAAAATGAGGGATTGCATATTAAGCCCCTTTGAAGTGGTTGCTTTTTAATTTGTTGCATAATATAAAGCCAAGAAATGTTAACACGTCAATACTCCTCTGAAGGCTTATCATCTGCTGACGCCCACTTGTCCTGAAAGCTGCTTGTCAGTCACCCAACACGATCCTGGAAAGGGCCTCCCTAAAGCTTTATGTAACCTGTGACATCATACCACCACACTGAGCAAAGAAATCAAATATTTAACACCATGGATAATGTGCTCCCTAAGCAAAGGACTAGATTGGTTCACGCTGATGTAACAAATAAAAAATTTACAATCACAACACAGTCAGCTTAAATATACTGTATCTTTCAGAGGTGACATGTTGTAAGAGAAGCCGAAATGACGTGTCTGCTATGGGAGAGCTCTTCCATGAAGTCATACAGCAGGTGGTGTCTTTAATACTAAATAAATCTTGGTTTAATTATGGCTACACATTATTATTCCAAGCAAAAAGGTACTAAAAAAAACATCATATCAGTTGGTTTTAATTTGTTTTTTTTATGAGCACAAAATATATAGATATTTACAGAGCAAGATATTTTACAGTTGAAAAATTAGTCAGTGCTCTCTGGTAAACAAACTAATGGTGACGCCATTATCCATTTTTAAATCATCCCAAATTTATTAACAGTTTAATTATATTACTATCTCTATTCTTTAAGTAACAATACACACTCAATTAGCAAATAACATATACCATAAACCAATATCACTGATGCTTACTGATGCTGTTAACAGACAAATTCAGTATACAGTAGCTGTAGCTTATACCAAAATTAAGCTAAAAGGTCACAAGCAATAAAAAAAAAAAAAATAGCCATAGCTTAGTCAGCACCTTCTCCAACCTCCTTTATTACGGTACTTATAATTTACAGCTTAAAAATATGAGATATAACTGTTCAAGATAGATATAGTTGTTTAAAATAGATAACAGCAGCTTGTAAGCTGGTGGCACTTCAGCTGTGATCTGCCTAAGTCAACATTTCCTTTACTTTTAAAGAGTTTCTGAGTCCATGTTTAATCTCTGTTGTTCAAATAAAGTCAACTGGTTACTTAAGATTTATCTCTGTTAAACTCTAAGTCCAGAACGAGCTTTAGATATTCTCCAAGTAATAGATAAGCCCTAATGCTTTAAGACAAAAGCTGACAAGAGTAAATCGGACAAGTAGCTTTGTTATTCAGGTAATGGCATATGGGAAATACCTTCCCTAGGACATTATGAAACGTCAAAGAAATACGTTAATAATCAGTGTCACAATTGTTTTAATTGGTAACCATGGCTACCAACAGTGCAAGGGCTTTGCGGGGGATATTTATGAGGAGTTGGATGTTGTGACAAGAGCAAAAGGTGTGACGCTAGCAAGACAACATGCATAACTGCCTGGGCATGTTACAACAAAGAGATGAAATCCAATTTGTCTTCTGAGTAAATTTCAGCAGAATTCTGAGAGCTTAAGAGTGTTTGACTGAGATTTGTGATCAGAAACTACTGAGTACAGAACAGCATGTGATATCAAGGCAGTGTTGAATTTCTCTAGTTATAATCCTTGGTCTTTAGAGAAAACTGATTGAAACATGTTCTGGGTTTCCTCTGGTTGTTAAAACTGACACTAATCATTTGTCGTTTTCCCCACTATGCATCTGTAGTACACATAACTGAAACTGTGACAACATATAGTTGGCTAAATTAGATCAGAGGCACCCTCTGTCTCCACATCAGTGTCAACTGAACCCTGTCGTGGTTGCATACTGTCGCACACTGACCAAACAAAGATAGCACCTTTACTGCTAAACACTATTAAATCACTGTGGTCATCACACAGCAGCTGGATTTATACATCCCCTAACTGAGAATTGTGCTCTGCACATTTTATACACATGGCTCAGAAATTTCATTAAATATTCAAACCTTCTGGGATATTTTAACTTTGATTCATAAATGGAAGACATTTTGAGTTACAGTTGCTTCTAATAATACTAAGAATGTTCTAATTAATGTTTCATTCATTTCTAATATATTTATCATTATGTGAAAGAAATTTCTATGGGGCTGCTGCACCATTGATTGTTGCTTAGATGGCTGATTTCTGATCTGAAATCATATCCGTGCATAATTATGCACAGGTGTGCAAAACACGTGAAAGCAGCTAATTGCTCATTTCTCATGAGCATACATTTTATCAGCAGTTGTTATTGACAGCAGATAGTCAGGCGCACTGACCTGGACACAGCTGCGTGGTTACTCTTAAAATAACCAATAACAGAACGCTAGGATGTTTATTCGCCCTTCAAGTTTCTTTTAGCATCCTTTATTATTTATTAGTCCTACTTATTTGATTTGACACAATTTAACTGCCAATGTACATGCATTTTATAGGCGCACCAAATTGAATTAATGGTTTGAATTAATTGGTTAAAAAAAAACATTGAAATGGGAGGCCACTTGGACTGTAGTAGCTGAGGGGCTGCGAGGGTATACTTTTTATCCAAGGTCTATATCAACAACATACATTTAAGTATGTTCATTATTACGTGTGTGAAGGTGTGTGTAGCGCCTACCTGTAGTCTTGTTGCGAGAAACAATCAAGTAAGTCTCTGGCTGTCAATCTGGAATCCACATTAACAATCTGAAACACAATGCAGATAAGCTGAGGTAAAACTGAACATGTTTTGGTCATTATAATGAAAACCAGTGCAGGGCATATGGTCAAATAACCTTTATTAAAATTACATCTAATTGCATGGCAATAACTGTGAAATGGCACCTTGTTAGAGTGGATGATGCTGAGCAGTGTCTGAACTTCCTCTAAGCCAGGTGCAGAGGACAAGACACTGTAAAAAAAGAGAGAAGAATTAAAATCTGTTACATAAGTAGTAAACATATAAAACTGTGTTTCGATGTTAGCCCCAAGAATAGAATAAAAAACAAAACGCAACAAATATAAACAAACATACAAAATCATGATGATGATAATTTGAAAAACGTAAAAGAAAAATAACAAACTACGACTTCAAGATAAGACATTTTTCTTAGCAAGTGAAATTGGACACCATCTTGTCTCAAAGCTAGTCACTCTTCTGATGCAGCTTTACTCTGAATAAATTGTGTGTATTACTCTTGAAGCCTTTCTCAATCTATCAATTCATCACTATACATCCAACACACAAACCAAGTTTATTTATATGGAGTCTTTCAACAAAAAGTCAATTAACACACACAATCCAAATGCACCACCGCCAATAACTACATACAGTATAAGAGAAAAATATATTGACAGACAAAAAGACAGGCAATAATAACAGAATTGCATGAGCTATAGAAAATTGTGATTTGAGTAGAGATCTAAATTAACCATATGTGGGTTCTGTATAATGAGAAAAAAGAGCGAAGGACACAGAGAGAGAGAGAGCCTCTATGCAATGAGTCATAGCTCTGCTCAAGCACGTGAAAATGAGTCTGGCTGTCTCCTAGGCAACAGTACTTGAGCAGCCAATACACATGCATGTGCACAGACGTGCACACACATTAACTATAACCAGTGAACCAAGATTCTTGCAAATGGAGTCAAAGCTAAAACAGTAACAAAAAGCTTATTCTTAAACATTTATTGCGAAGGTATCGAAAACAATTAGCATGTTTACACTGAGTAAGCTTGAGCTCTGAGGTAGTAATCATCACCTACATGATTTTTCATTTAGCTGAGGATTTAAATGAAGTGGAGTCAAATTACTGTGCAGAACACATATGATTACACAAATAAACTCAATATGCTTTATACTAAAGTGGAAATCTATCAGCACATACTGTACCTCTACCAGTGTCACATTAACCTGCTATAAAGCCTTATGATTTTTGAACAGTGCTCAAAATCAGACAGAGAAGTGCACAAAGCTGCTGAGTAACACACTCAGAAAAAGGCTTAAGACCACACCAAGGTCTGAAAAAAGGTCTGCTTTTGAAAAGGATGTAGTTGTGGAACAAAGTGTCATGTGGTTTTTGTTCAGAGAAAACATCTGCACCACCATTAGATTTAGGTCTTGACTGTGCTTGGGAGATCAGCATCAGAACAAAAGGTCCTACTCTCAAAAATGTATTATCACCAAAAATGACTGAGTAATGTTTTGAGGATGTTGCTCCTCTTCAGACTGATTAACATTATACAAGAACATTTTAAGCAGCTAGTGATGTACTATCACGTCATTATCAAGGAGAAATGACAGCTAAACACTGCTTGGCACTCTAACACATAGTGAGACTGTGCCGTCAAATCAGAATATACAAGGTGTATGTTGAATATGATAATGGCAATTCAGTACCACCTTACTAGACACACATAATTCTGTGTAACAAAACCAATAAAGATGAGCTTTGAAGGCCTAAAGGGTTTAATGAGCAATGAAATGCACTGGGAACAAAATTCAGATTTTTGTGGCTCATAGTTAGCCACTGAGCTGAGAACACGAATCGCAATGGACGTTTCATCATTCCAGAGATATAAATATGTAAAAACACACTCGCCTTGCAGTCAAAACATCATGACCACACACCTATTAACATTTCTATTTGTACAGACTGTGCTCGACAAGCTGTTTCCTGTACAATGCAACATGTTACAGATTCAGTAGCAGATTGAGGTGTAGCAAAAAGCAGGAAAGTAACACAGGAAATACAGCCTGTTTAGTAAGAGATCATCAAGTATTTTAATCAAATGCAAACAATAACAGGAAGGAGATGGGGTGTTGAAGGTAAGAAGCAGTCAAATGAAAAGTATAATGGTTTTGTAGATCTACAGTAAGCGGAAGGAGTTCAGGATTATGGAACTACAAAATGTTCAAAATGAAATAAATAAAGAGGACATTATGAAATAATGCTGCTGCACTAACATTTCAGTGAAGTGAATCTGTATCATCACACTGGTTTGCAACATCTCTGAGGTTCTCAGAAACTTGTGTAATATCTGTGTGGGTTGACTGGGATGTTTGTTTTCATACATGCAGCTCATCGCAGTAAAGTCCAGAGTCCAGTTCATGCGTGAAAGCATCTTCTGGGGTTTCTATATAATTATATATACTTGTATTGTTAAATTCTGTAAGGTCTTAAATCTTACACTGTGAAGCGCCTTGAGGTGACTTTTATTGTGATTTGGCACTATATAAATAAACTGAATTGAACCGTAACATTATCTGGAAAAATTACACTTTTAGATAAAAACTAATGGAATTAAATCAGATCTATGCAATAATTTCTGTTATTGGGAAAATAATTAACCTTTTTTGTGACCATGAAATTCCATACAGGACGCTCTTAAATTAAACACAGTGATATCAGCACAAACTTTAGCCTTAGCATAGCAGAATATTTTACTATTACCAGCATTCAAACATACCCAACTGTCACAGATAATCCCATCTACGAAAAGAATAATATGCTGTAAGTCTGGATCTTATGTGACCTGTATGTACAATATATGTGTCAGACAGAGGGGTGATTACTGAGCAACAACAGAATATGGAGATTATAAGAAAGTCAGATAAAAATATGCTGGATACTGTGAATGAGCTCTGCATAGTAATTTTAAGCTAATGAATTGTCACTGTTGGAAGAGCAGGGGGCTGTTTTTTAATGATGTGTAAGAGGCTGTTACAGTGTGACAGGAGGCCAGGATGCACCACACCAAGACAGTGAAACCAGAATGGTTAAATGTGGTTTAGCTATAATCAATTTTAATTTATAAATATATTTAATTTATCATTTTCCTGAGACATGAAAATGTCTCTATTATAAGCATTAGAGTGAACAAGTTAAGTAAGGACTGCAAATCGTTCTACAGCCAGATTTCTGCTTTTGGACGGCCAAAAATTAAGTGAACTGAAATCTTTGATGCCAGCATGAGCAACAGAACACTTAATCCATAAAAAGCTGAAGTGATATGTGATCTTGCAGTGTTTGTATGAATTGTCCCTCACATTCAACCAGTGATCAACTCAACAAGCCACATTGTGATTGGTGGATGATTGTGTTCAATCATGTGTGACATGCAAAATAAGCTCAACATACCAAAGCAGGCATGCACAGAAAATATTGGCAAAGTTTATAGGTTAAATGGGGGATAAATGTTTCTTTTCAGAGGGAGTGCGATAGGCTATATAGTGCTACAGTGTTGTGCTATCTGCAGCGTCACGGGAAAGGTGCTAAGGCACAGCTACAAGGTCAAGTAGATTACAGCTTGACCAATGCCAAACAGGGCTTGAAAGCTACGACGATATACAACACACGCACTTAACACAGGAAAGAGAAGGCTGGTTAAGAACAGGCCAAGGTCAGTTTAAAGAGGAATCTTAGAGAGACTGGTTGTTGAAACAAAGAGAAGAAGTAACCAATATGAGGAAATAAGTTAAGGCTTTAGTGAAAATTGATTGGATAATTTTTCTTATTTAGGACCCTGGCTCTATAAGCACAAATTATAACTCTAAAGTTGAGGCTTAGTGTAAGAGGTATGAATGAAAACATGGAAATGAATTCAGTATAAAACTGTCTTTTACTATGATTAGATTGATATCAGAAGTATAAGTGGACTGAGATACCTGCTGAATGCCTGGAGCAGCTGTGAGACCATGTAGGACAGTTTGTGCAAACAGGCCAATGCCTCCTGTGGTGGCAGGGGACCTTGCACTGAGTGAGCACTCTGCATGGTGTGAGGGTCAAAGCCCAGTGCTTTGAACACTTCCAGGCTGAAATATGACAGAAAATAATGACCTCAGAGGTCAGTGGAATGGAAAAAAAAACTAATGCATACCAAAATAAACAACTTCCAAATCAATGTTTTTGTTATTCTCTGTAAATCTAATTGCTGGAAGGGTGCCTGGTGTATGAGTGCGTCATCTTATGTCTGTTCTCTGTCATCTGTACTGAATAGTGTCCTACAGTGGAAACTAATTTCTCATTGCAAGGTGATGTACAAGTTAAAGTGTTCAAATGTAGGTTAAATCTGTGAAAGATCAGTGGGAAACACACCACCCATGTTGTCTGCAGTGTAACAATCAGAGGAATATCAGCATTGCATCCATCCAAAATCCCCATTACACTCACCTTATTTGACACACATTAGCCCAGATGTTCTCGAACAGGGCCCACACTTCCTGATGAGATATCTGAGCAAACGTGGGTTCTTTGTCTTCATCATCATCATTCATGACAACATCATCGGCAGGAGATTCATCCTACACACGGAGATTGAGTTATTATTCAAATTAAAATGTATTTAATAACAGACATTAAAAAGCTGTGTTCAATAAAAAAAATATATAATGATTTCTGCATTATGCTCATTATCTGATTTTTCTAACTCTAAATAGAATAAACTTACTCTATGTGCTGGTTATAAATACTATTTAGACTTCAGAAATTACAAGCCATTACAAAATACAACAAATCAGAGAGTCCTAAAAAGAAAATTAACTTTTCAAACTTATCAGAAGTGGAATAAATTTATGCTATGA
>OMLM01007626.1:197422-209907 GCA_900302695.1 Helostoma temminkii | reverse complement strand
TGATGATGGTGATGATGATGCATAAGCATCAGTGAGAAGAGGAAGAGAAAATAAACACAAAACTCATGATGATGATGATGATGGCGACGAAAGCAATTGCGATTATGATTAAAGGTTTTGACGATGCTCGTGCTTCGTATGATAATGATGGTGATGATGATAATGATGCACGCACACAGGTGATGGGAATGATTTGAGCGATGATGATGATGATGATGATGATGATGATTTGCAGACTGACGGGAGCACAGGGAGGTGATGAGGACGAATAAAGGATGAGGAGCGTCGTAGCACCGGTTCGCCGCACTTGCGCCGGTAGTGGGAGTGTCCACCGGGGGGGAGAGCCGCTCCCCCATCCTGCTCGCGCGCGCAGGCAGAAGTGGATGGTTTCATTCTGAACTTAAAGGGTCGCGCGAGCAGGACGAACCGGACACGAGGAAGAAAACTCTCATCGCGTCTAATTGCGCTGCTCATTAATTTCTCCCACTTTCATTTTCCCTCGGTGTCATGTCAGTTCGTCGGGCCGGTTTGGTGCTCCTGTGCGCGGTGCTGTCGCTGAGTCGAGCCCGGAGGAGTTCACCAGAGCAAGAGGATGTTCAGGAGAAAATCAGCAGCGCCAGATGCACGTCCAGGTGCCTCTCGCTGCACATGACTCAGCTCACCGCTGCCTTCAGACACCTCCAGGTACCTGCGACTACTTCGTCGCGTATTTGAGAATGTTTACCGACTTTGAGATCAAATGTGAGCTCCGGGCAGCGGTCAACACGACCAAAGTGTGTACAAACTAAATTATAAGCATTAAAATAAAAAAAGTTAGTTGACCATTTGCTTCTTAAAACGCATTCTAGTCATATCAGTGTGACAACAGCGTAATGTGACGTCTATAGGGATTATTTATCTTACCCATAACGGAAGTAAACTTTACTCTCCTGTCATGAGGACAGGTAGGCTGCACAGTTTCACAGTGTCTGCTCCTGACGTCAGCTTTACAAGGTCAATTAGTTATATTCTCTCTATTCTATAAACTATGGTTAACGATAATATGTGTGCTGTGACTGTCTGATCCACAGAGATTAGCGGGATCAGTAGAGGTTGTGTTTGTGGTGTCCACTAGTTTCTGTGTAACAATCCAATTTATAAACGTATTTGCAATATATTTGGTTTGATTTAGAGCATTCATAGCTGTGTCATATACAGTAGTACTGTTACACAACTGTCTTTGCTAGAGAAATGCAGCATGTTGTCATTGTAACTGAAGCTTTCTTCTAGATAATTTAATAAACTTTACCATTCTTTCCTTTTTAATACAAATAATGTCTATACATAAACAATGGCACTTAATGCCATGTGTGCAGTGATTTTGGATTGGCTAAGATTCAACTCAGTTCAGTTCAGAGTGTTCATTTGGCGCAAAAGTACAACAAAAGTATCAAAGCACTTTACACTGTGAGATATAGACGTTGCAGAAAATAATAATAAGCTATATATAATTAAATAGAAAAGCCAAATAATCCCAATCATTAGAGCTGTTTTTATGTACAGTGGGAAAACACAGTATAGTTCTTACTGAGTAATTGGAGGAAGGTTTGTGATGTACGCAAACTTTGTGTTGTTTCCAAAGTGGTTTTCATCAGGAACTTTTGGACAAATGTTCAGACTGAAGTTGCCCAGTGTAAGTAGGCTGTTGCTGGTTTCTAATAGTTGAAATTATTGCTCATCACAGTGAAATAGCTGGCGCATGTACTGTGGCCTTTGTAGTAAGGAATGTGAGATTAACAAGGACATTAGGACGTTACCAAGTTCGAAAAGCCACTTATCCGTTAACAGCTTCAACATGTGCATTCTGTGTAGTGGGTGGGAAAGTCATTAACCACAGAGTTCAGCCCCAATGGCTCTGTGGTGTGCAGAAGAAAGTGTGTGTATGTGAATGTGTGTGTGTGTGTGAAGGTATGGCCTGGTCCTAGTCCATCCAGAATAGACTCCCGCCACCTGTGCTTTGCTTAATGAGGGTGGCCCCTGCATGACTCTCCAGAGTGAGATGTATGTGTGTTTGTGTGTGTGTTGGATTATTGGAATTAAGGTGTGTGTAAGGGATCATTTGGTTTAAACTTTATGAAGTGAAGTGCAGTAGTCAGATGCAGGACATCAAACAGCAGTGATGGAAATGAAACCAACCAACTGGGAGGTGGCTAGCTAAGAGGCCAGGCATTCATTTTCTTTGGGTTTCATTTTTAGAAGTGAACAAAAAGTTATTGTGTTCTGGTTGGACTCTTTAATTTCTTGTGTGAGTTTTCTGTCATACTCTTGGCATTGGTTTATGGTGTGTTTACACTCTTGTTTTTTTCCTGGACTGAAAACTAAATGAATACCTGCAAACAGATATTTTTTAAAACAAGTGAAAAACTGACATTGTGTCAGTTTCGCTATATAAATTAGATTTTTCAGGAAGTTTTAGAGATTGCCAACATTTTGAAACAAAGCACAGGAAAGCAAATGTTTAGCAGTGAAAATATGGCATGAAACTGCTTGAGACAAGTAGTTTAAACTTTGGAAACAAATAGGCACTAAGCAACACTCCAACAGTTAGGTTTTTATTCACTGTAAAACAAGTTAGACTGATATTTGCATGAAATTTTTCCTTCAGTTGAATTGTTTTTCTTTCTATTATATTATAATATGTTGTGATAAGTTGTTTTTGTGAATCCAAAGAAAGTGAATCAAACAACATAATAACTGGTGTATCGTTTTATAGTTGAAATAATTTGTCACTTTCTCACAGAGAAAGTTAATTAGCAGTTATTTGGAGAATCTGTTATACCAGTAGTATCAGCATTTCCTTGGCAACTTCTCAACTGTGATTGTTTCAGGAATTTCTCAATTTTATTTTTTACAATAATTATTATTGTATATGTTATAATTTTGTTTGTCTTGTTATTGTAAAGTGAATATTTTGGGGGCCGTTGGACTTGATTTTCTTAGTTCTTAGATAAATCTCCAAATAAAAAAATAACAGCTAAATAATGAAAATAAGTATTAGTTGCAGCCCTAATACAGTATGCATGTTTAAAGTATATATAAGAAAAGGAATTCAAATCTGACTTCAGTTTTGATTAGCAGAACATCAACAACATCACAGAAAAATATGGTGTGGATGTGTGACTCAGAAACTCATTTCAGGATATAAAGTAGGTACTGAAAACTTTGTGTGTTGTTGTAAAAAGAACCTCTAAACTGTGAGCAAACAAGGAAACAAGTTTCCTCTCGGCCACATCCTGGGGAACAGCATCACTCCCTGAACCTATTATAGGACAGTCTAGAGAGCACACAGAGTGATTGATGGGTGGGAGAGACTGTGTGTTAGAGGATTCATTCATTTAGAGAACATAAAGTTCAATGCAAAAAAATCCTTTTGATAACAGCCTCAGTAACTATAACATCAGTGATGGCAAATAGATCTTTACTCATCCTCTACTGTCACCACACTCAGACACAAAGACACATATTGCTTCCTCTGGCTTCATGTGGGTGAACCCTGTGTTTTTGGCTCCTTCTCTTTTTGTGTGTGTGTGTGTGGCTAGTGTGTAGCCACTAGAATGTGAGTCACCAGTTTTCTATTTACACCTCTCTTTCTGCTGCGTCTCTGGGTTTTCCACTACTTTCCCTTGTATGGTGTAATAGTGTAAATATAGCTCTTGTGTGTGTGTGTCTCCACATGAGCACATATATGTTGGTATGTTGTCATATTCCCAAATTCCTCCTTGATGCAAACTCCTAAAAATAAGGGAAAACTCCAGCCTTGGCCTGCGGAGCTGGATATTTTGCACATACATAGTAGATCAGATTAGATTGCATGTCTTAAACACTCACAGGTCTGTGGTGCTGATGAGGGGATGGTTGGTGGTTTGATCCAGGGCCGAGGGCCAGTGCGAAGCTGAATGAGCTCCCTGTGCATTCATGTTTATGTGTGTGCGTGTGCATGTGTGTGTCCCAGCTGCACTGCGGTAGGTAATACTAATCAACCCAGAGGTCGGTCAGCTAGCAAGTCACGCTCTGAAAAAGAGCACAGACAACCGTCAGGTCAGGTTGCACAGAGACAGACAGGGAGATAAAGGCAGGTAGATAGATGCAGTCAAGCGCGAAGACTGGCAGGGGATGGAAAGACGGGTCAGCGGGCAGGTAGACACACAGGCAGGTGTGACAGACTTACCTGAAGACAGACAACCTGACAAACTGATACACAAGCTTAAAAGTGGACTGATATATGGGAAGACAGGTAAGCAGAGAGACAAGGAAAGAGGGGTGGGTGATAGCTGGAGACAAAGGCTTGTTTGATTCACCTCAGAGATAAAGCTTCTACCTCTTTCTCAAGCTTTGTAACTGCCCCGTCATTTGATAGGCAGAACCTTGGATAGATGGTGATAAAGCTGCGGTGGTGTAGGAGTGACTCTCACCTGAAACCTGGACAAGAAATTTCAAGACAGTAAATCACAGCTGAAAAGGCAAAGCATTGAGCGGCAAGGCTTTGTTGTTTCACCTGCAGAAACAGAGATGGACAAAAAGACTCTTTCACCACATCAACACCATGACGGTATATTATATCTGATACTTGAGCAATTAAAGCCATTCTTCCTGCCGCTGGTGTCTGTTTTCCTCAACTGAGTCACAATTGAACTTAAAGGACAAGTTTGACATTTTGGGAATTAGGTCTACAGTATTTGCTTGGTCAGAGATAAGGATACTGGTATATATAGCTACAACCAGGAGACAGCTTAACGTAACATAAAGCATGGAAATGGGGGAAACAGCTAGATTGGCTGTGTCAAAGGAATGTCTAAAGGTATATTCATGCTTCCTGTGAAGGGTGGCAAAACACGCAGCACACATCCCAGTTCCATCATTGTAACCAGTGTGATAGCCCAGTGCAGGCCTGCCACATGCTTTTCAGTTTCTGAAACTGCACACATTCAGGCACACCTTTGCACACATTTATGCACACCTATGCATCTCTAAAGCTCACTAATAAACATACTGTACCTTATTTGTTTATTTTATAAAGAACCAATGAACAAAATTCCAAAATGCTGTTTTACAAGTATATACTGTAAGCCACCATTTTTACAATCCACAATTTCTTAGTTAGGGCTTCCCGTAGTCTCTGCTGGTTTGCGGCTGCTGGCTTTAGTGAACAGATCTTCCTTTCGTGTAAGTTTTGGCAGAAAAGGCAATAAGCATGTTTCCCAAAATGTCAAGCTTTGTCTTTAATTTGTTGAACATTTACTGATGTTACATCATTGAAAGACAGATGGCGATGTTATGGTCGTATGAGGCAAGGTTCAGGACCATATAACAACCACTTTGTTGTGACTCTTGTTGTTTACAGGATGTGCAGCACCTCATACACTAACGTTGACACTTGTACATGGAAACACACACACGTAAGCTAATTAGGGGCTTCTGTCGGGAATGTTCTGACCTTAACATGGACTTTTTGGGAAGAACTTTATAATCTCCTAAGTAGCAGTTAGTCATGATACATACACACAACACACACACTGGAGCTGTGTTTGTTTCTGGTCATCTGGGTGTGATTAGCAGAGTTAATGCCTCGTGTTAAATAGACTTTCTACTGCACCTCGCCACAAACACTGACCACAACACACACACATTATATGCGCGCAGACTCTCTCTTACACTCTCACTGCATGTGGCAGAAGGGTGATTTATGTCTCTCTTTCTTTTAAACACTTAAGGGTGTGTGCAGCTGTGCACATGCATGTTGGCCATGCACATGCTTGTGTGTGTGTGTGTGTGTGTATTTTTGTCTCTTTATATGGAGTTGTGTCACTGCCACTTTCCCGCTGATGCATCCAGTAAGATCAGGTTGTTTTTTTAACAGTGATTCCTGTGGACGGAGCAGCCATCAGGGCCATGTGGAAGTCCTTTAGTGCAAGTGTTCCTTGCTCTGTTGGTCAGTTCTATGTCTGATGGGTCTCTTGTGTTTCGAGCTCAGACAGATTTCTCTCTTGGATCCCAGGCTTTAAGAATGTGTGAAGATTGTGTGTTTTTAATGTTGGTTTGAAATACAGTGATGAGGAAATCCATCATTAAAAGTGAAATGGAATTTGTTTGCCCTAAGTCATACATCATGAGATGGGTCGGACTGAAATTCTCCTGAGATTTTTAATGCATGTTGTCTTGCACATTACTGTGAGTTTTTTTTATTTTGGCTCTAAAATATCCAGAAATCTTTGGAAATCTTTGGAGCCAAACTTTTTTTCAAAGGTTTTAACATGGGTTCTAGATGGAGTTTTTAAATAAATGAAACAAATTCAACTTTCTCCACAGCCAGGGTCTCCATAGCCACAGTAAATATACATTTTAAAGTGCTCTTCTTGTATGAATAAAATACACAATTTTAAGTTCCCATTAAGAAAATAACCCAGAAGAATAAATTGTAGTCAGGCAGACAGCAGTCACTAGAATTTATTGCACACTGTTTCACAACTAGTACAGCACCACATGGCCAGTCTCCTCCCTGCTCCTATTAACTAATGTTTATTTCCATCTTTCACCTTTTTGTCTGTCTCACTTTGCTCTTTTCAACTTCCTCTCAGTCTTCCACATCCAATTTATTTCCTCTTTTCAGTCCTCATTTCTTTCTTTGGCTTTTTCAACATGTGCAGCTGTTTTGCTACAGCCAGACTCACACACACTCTGAAGACTTTAAGAAATCCCACTTTGACCACCGTTTAATGACCATACGGCACACAGGCCCACCTCAACTGCCTTGATTTGCTCTGACAGCAAATATGTCCCATGAAATTGACTTGGGATGAGTGTGTAAATGTGTACATGTAATGTGTGTGTTGCAGAGGAAGGCTGAAGAGGAGTGACAGAGAGCAGGGGCTGATATGTTGACAAAGACAGAAAGAGAAAGAGAGCGTGAAAAAGATTAAGAGAGAGGATGAAGATGTGAGGCCAGCAGGGGGGAAACAGCTTTATATCTCCTCTGTGGAAATCTGGAGATGTTTAACTGGCCTCCACACTGTCCTCTGTTCTATGACTGGAGCATCTACAGTTTTCCAGTCGTCTCTTATATACAGTGTCACTTTTGCAGGAGTTGGCAGCAATATGGAAGGATTAAGAAAGAGTTGGATCCTTTAAATGAAGGACAGGGGAGTGACAGTTTTACTCAAGGAAGTTGGATGAGTCTGAATGAATAGCAGTAGGAGCAGGAGGAAGGAATGTGTGTTTACATAGATTCTATAACAGCTGTTTTTCTCTTCTGATAGAGAGGAAGAAGGGTAGCTGGTTGAATAAACCATCTTTTTGCTGGAGGACGAACATTCAACCTAAGTTGATTGATCGTTCAGCCCAAATCATAATATTTTCAACTGGATACCTTAGATACTGGATATTGAGAATGTGCTGATATTGGAGAGTTTGAGAAATAATTAGGACTGTGATGGAGATTTGATTATGACTAATGTGGATATGATTAAGTTTCAAAACCATTTGGTGTCCTAGTGTTCAGCTAGAACAGTATAATGAGCTCAGAAAATGACATCACTTAATTGCAATGCATCACATCAATAAAGGAAAAGACACTAATCACTGTCATTATTTAACTAATGTAAATTATATCTGTCTATACTGTATCTTTGGTACAACAGCATATAATATAAACAACAAACACTGTCTTGACAGATTTACTCTAGATTAATCATTTTGTTCCAGTATTCATCAATCACACAGGATTAATTGTTGTGTTTCTATTTATGCCAACCTCAATGGTCCAGATTTCAATGCAGACTTACGCAACATGTCTTCCAACTTTAATGCACATGTAGATAATTTATATAATAAATATGGTTAGGTGTAGTTAAAATGTCGCTTTTTAGCCTTAAATACTACTTCCTTAACTTCACACAATGTTCATCAGCTTAGAAACAGGATGTTTGAAGCGGTCACAGACACGTTTTTCGTGGCAGTTACAAATGTTCTAACACGTCATATATCACAGAAAAATAGTCACACCTTAAGTCTCTCCCACCCATATGTTTGTCATTATTAGTCTTTCACTCTACATATGAAACCCAACCTGATAATTAAAAAATTATAAAACCCATTACAAAATCTATCTCCAGAAATTCATACATTATACACTGATACTTAAAGCATACTAAGAATGGAGCATGCTTCACTGTTGCATAACATGGTGAAAGTTCTGCATCACTAATGCAAATTAAAGTTCCCCTGTGAAGTAGCAGTAAATTCAAACAGACGCAAGAAGTAGTAAACATTGCTTCAGAATGCTCCACTAAACAGATTAGCAAATGTTTTATAAAGATGAAAATACAATCAACATGTATGTTTACATCGTAGCAAACTCTGTGTGTAGTAGCACTACACATAGATTGTACACAGACCCTAGGATTACTAGAAAACACCACACGGTAAGATTTAAAAAGAAACATATCCTGCAAGTGTCTTTGTTATAAGATGGGAGAAATACCGGTTTTGCTATATGATTGGGAATATCAGCAGAAATGGCCAGTGGAGGGGATTTAGTGTCTGTTTAACATTTAAAGCACAATTTAGGAAAGTTGCTCCCACCTGTGTTGTCCAGCAGACTCACAATCAGAGTGTGGCTGCACTCAGCTATATACTTAAATTGTTTTAATGTTTGAGAGCTTTGAGTTAAGAGCTTCCTCCATTTGCTTCGCTGCTGTAAAACCGAAATCCATGGCAACTGAGTCATTTATTATACAATCAGTAGCACCTGGTTGGTGTCAGAAAGCGTAACACCATGACAGACACTGTCTCTCCTTTCATTTAGTCTTTTTTCCATCCATCCTTTCCAGCAGACCTGTTACTAATCTATTTATGAGAGGGTTTAACCTCCTTTAGTGTTAGCCTCAGCAGTATCCCTTTTAACAACTAGCACAGATTACTGTTAAGCCGAGGATGCCCACAAAACAATAGTAATATAGTGTTAAAGGTATACTAACTAATGGGCAAAATAGGTCCTCATAGTTCTCCCCAAATCTCCACCATTTCAAAACAGTCAGCTTTGAGCAGATACATTGTGGCTTGATTAGAATTTGATCCTGAGTTTGGTTACACTCCCTATTTTGCCATGTCTTTATTGCTGCCAACAGCTGAACAACCGCAGCTGTAGCAATGGAATTGGACCAGGGTGAGAGTATGACAGGAATGAGGCAAACAAAATTAGTAGAGAACTTGGAGCACTGACCGTTTTCACACATGCTGCTACTTTGCTTAGTGGCCAGTATCTGCAGAAAGCAGGCATGACTGATGGTTTGTTGGTACTGGAAATTTACAAAAACTACATAGGTGTAACCTTCTCCATTCTCTAGTGCTGCACTGCCTGAGCAGCACTTCTTTAAAAGCAAAGTCATGGCTTTAATTCCTGCTCTCACTTTTTCTGCTTCAGTAAAAATCCAGTAAGAGAAAATTCTTTACTTAAGTGAAGTCATCTTTAAATATCAAAATCCAATTTAGCTTTAGTTTCACCAAAAGCAGTGAATTTGTATTTGCTTTTAATGTTCAGAATAAAAGAGTATTTTTTATCTTCTGTGCTGTGAAAGCTTGTAATCCCTAATCTCTAACCTTTAACCCCAGCACTGTTACCCCAACTTTAACCCTGTAACCTCCATCATACCAGAAGCACAAAGGCTACTTAAAAGAGGGAAAGCCTTGAAAACTGTTTGTGTGTGTGTGTGGAAAGGGATGAGCCTGGTTCAGGTTAAATACAGCTCACTGAGGAGAGGGTTTAAGAGTTGTTAAGAAGGCTTATGTCACATGCGCATGCACACATGCACACACACACACACATGCACACACACTCTAGAGACTCATATATACTCCCTTAACAGCACACACACACGCATGACAACAGACACACAAATGCACACCCACTTTCAGTCTAATGGTTGTTTTGATGTTGGATGATGGCAGCATGACTGTGCTGATGAAGACAAAGAAATTCAGAGGGATGAGCAGCAGAGTTGCCACATTACCCGACACTAACTGTCTCACCAAATAAAGTTAGAAACAGCTGACATATTCTTCAGATCACAAAAAAATGTAGTAAAACAGGATACAAAATAAAATGGGTGTCTCGAAGAGACTCAGTTCAGTGAATTGTTGTAAACATCCAGGGTAGTGGGGCGTTATCCTGAAACAAATTGTTGTTTAGTAAATCCATGAATTGACAGAAATGTGTTGTCAACCATTTACTGAGCAAATAAACAAATGTTTTGTGTTTGTTTTTCTGTTTTGTATCTTTGTTCACTGGATATCTATGGGTTTTGGACTGCTGATCAGATAAACCACAAAGTGGTGTTACCTTCAGCTGGAAGCATACAGTATGTGTATATATGCTTTATTTTGACAAGATAGAATAATTTACAATGTAGTATTGATAAATACATGTATTTTTGCTTAGGCACCCTGAGCACATCTTTGTCTAAATATGTTGTAGGTGTGTATGAATGAATATATAATTGCTGTTTGAAGGTCTGAAGACACTTTAAAGGGATTAGTGCCAGTTCATGCGTATTTCTGTCCCTGTGGTTACGTGATGACGTCTTCCCCTGTCACAGTGGTTACACTACTCATGTTTACCGGTGGTCTTGACTCACTTAGCAGAAACTGTGCACACACTCACACACACGCAGATGCACACAGAGATTTATGTAGTCTGGTTCAGCAACCACACAGTGCGTTAAGTTATGTTTCACCCAGAGGATAATTATGTAAATAAGAGAAAGGTTGAATATCTGTCTGTCTGAGCTTTACTCTACTTATGTAATTTAGCCACTGACCTTTTATTGACAATATTTTTTTCTTTCTGTCTCTGTGTTTCCTTGGACACAGGCTAAAGGCTTCAAACACAGAGCTGGCCTGTGAATGATGTATTTTCTTTGTGTTTGTTCTAATCCTCCTCTGTCTCTTCCAGAGTGACCAAGTTCTGGTGTGGTGTGAAAAACACAGACGCTGTTCTCAGGTAAATACATACACAAGCACACAACTTGTTGTGAGGACACTGTACTGACTACATTAATTCCCAGAGGGACTTCCAAACCTTAACCACACTGTTCCTAACCCCCACTCATACCTAAACCATAATCCATAAGCCTCATAACTTTCACACTAAAACCAAGTCTTTAGTGCAAAGACTTTGAGGTTGGCTGCAATTGACAGTAACTCCAACCTGGTTATGTGGTCCACATAACACATTTGACTGTGGGTAATAGAGTGAATGTTTTGCCTGTTACATTTTGGCTAGTCGTACTGTATACACTGATCAGCTACAACATTAAACCCAGCAATGATAAAGGATAATTGTGTGACTATGTGACTACAGTGTTTCTGCTGTTTACAGTTCTTCCTTTGATAACTTTAGGGGTTCGAGCTGTTTACATCAGTGCACACTGTTAAAATGTAGTCAGCAGTTTTTATGTTTTGTCTTCTTTTAGTAGCTGACTGTCACTGGTGCAATGTCTGGTGTAAATCTAACTCAAAATTTACATTACTTATTTTGGCCCAGTGTAAGTTAGCAAGTGAGAACACAAAATGAATACGCTAGAAAGCAGTGTTGCAACAATTGCTCAACATAGAGCATTATGTCTTTCATTACCTCTGTCTACAGAGGCAAAGACTGAGAGACCTTCTTTCCCTTCTCCTCTCTATGGAACCTTTAGAACTGCTGCATGGCTCATGTAATAGCAAAGGTTGTGTTTTCAGTTACCCATTATCTATCCTTTATGGAGCAAAAATTTGTCTCTGTTTATTCACTTTGGAAAACTTGCCAGGGTGCTTCACTGTGTGTGTGTGTTTGTGTTGTGTGCACTAATTCATTGTTTGATTCAAGTGGAGTTTCCATGTTGAGTATTTTTAGCCGCCAGTCTGGTCTGTCCCCCTATGCAGCTTGTTACAACTTTCTGAACGTTACTGTGAATGTAGTAGACTGCTGGTCCCATTGCAGAGACAATGGTTGTATAAGATGGGGGCTGAATAATATTTGATACAAATTATGATGTTCAAATTTAAAAAGCCTGTATTACACTGTACATAAATACCTACTTTTAATACTACTTCTACATTAGTGGGCAACATTTTGTTTACATATTCTCACTAGAAAGAAAAAGATCATTTTGATCAGTAAACAAAGTTTGTTGAAAATGCATTGATCTAAAGTTTCTGATCTAAAGGACTAAATAACAAAAAATGGCCAGAATTACCTTTTACTTACTGATCATAACTTATTTAATCTTAATGACTTCTTGAAAGATTTAGTCTAGTGTCATATTGGTGTGTTTTTTTAACTTTTAGGTAAAAAAACAGGCAGACTCATTCAAAATCTTCAGTCCATTTGGAAGCACACCTAAGTCATATTTTATTTTCTGAAATATTTCCAAGCTTTGTTACAAATTCACATGACAGAAGAAAGGGTAAAG
>OMLM01007626.1:173537-197396 GCA_900302695.1 Helostoma temminkii | reverse complement strand
ATTATGTGTGTGTGTGTGTGTGTGTGTGTGTGTGTGTGTGTGTAAAGGGGTCACCAGGGGTTAATATCAACAACAGCCAAGAGCTGCTCCCTCCAACCCTCTCACCAAACCATCGTTGCAAGTGATATCAAGCTGAGCGAAACATCAGACATCAACTTTCAACCACAGTTAACCCCAACACCAACATCTCAAACAAAAACAACAAACACTAACAGCTTCTTTGACCCCTTACCTAAGCTTACCTTTATCATTTCCTTTCTTGTTTTCCTTCCTTCCTTCTCTTGCTTCCTTTGTTTTTATTCCTGGTCAAAATTGACCAGGAAATGACCATTGAAAAAGATACATAGAGTATAAAAAACATATTTTCTGGTTTAAAACCGTGTCTAAACTTTATTACTCTGGCTTTGTGTCATGCTGTTGTGTGAATACCCCTTGACATGGTGCTGTAATTAAGTTCCAGCAACACACTCAGAAACTGGCCAGTGGGGGCTTACTCTGTGTAAACCACAGTCTTCCTTTCAGACAGTCTAATACTGTGCAGATATGCAGTGTCTCTTCTTGCTTGTTTAACTTGCAAAGTTATTAATTCTTACTGTTTTATAGTCTGTTGAAAGTGGATCCAACCCAATTTGTAAAAGTCACCATGGCAAGCCAACAACAATAAATTAGAACAGAAAAGCACTTACCCCAGTCCTCAGCCATAATTGCTAAAATTAATCAAAATAATAAATTATATGGCAGAGGTGGTCCAACACTCCTAAATGCTTCAAATGTGTGTATATTTGTTAACAGTGTATGTGGGAGCTGTTTAAGGCTCTCTATTTGTTTTTATTTATTTTGCACCTTGGAAGTTTTCTTCACAGTCCACATTATTATTATTTCATAGACTAATGATGATCCCCATGCTTTTATTTTGCTATGTGCTGTTATATTCTGAAGGTTTCTATTAATATTATGGAAAAGGTAAACCAAAGTTTACAGCAACATGTTGCAGTGAACTTCAGAGAGCCCGACTAAGGTATTGTTTGGTATTCATGGTTTAACTTTTTATGGTTATGTTTGCCACTGACAGCACTTGAATAAGGTTAGAGAAAGATTAGGGTGTGCTCCATGAGAACATAATCATAATGTTATTACTTTTTGCTACAAAAACATTATTATGGTTTCAGTTTAGTTTCATAGGAACATATTTTTTTAGGAGATAGTGTAGGCTTGTATAAACATATACCTGCACAATTAATTATATAAATATATTTACATTCTTTATATACAATTTATGCTCCAAACTACCATGTAGATATTACCTTTTTATTATGTCAGCAGCATTTTGTTTGCATGATGATGTTAGCATTTAGCCCAAAATACTGCTCACATGTACAGCCTGACAGAGCCGGTGTAGATTTAGACATTTAAGTCTTGATACTAGTGGTGACACAATAGCTTACTGACACTTTGGTACTAATATAAACAGTGATACTTTTTCATACCTTACTTTTTTGTCTATATCTAAAACAAGAACCTTGCCTGTAACAGCCTGTACAGGCTGTCAAATTCAGTCTGTCTGTCATTTAAGATGTTTAAGTTTTAAGAAACAAAAAGTAAGCGTTTAAATCTGACGAAGTAATACGTTCTAGCTTTTATTAGTCACCTATTTATGATTATAGTTTTGATGTTTGATTAAGGTTTACCTAGATCTTCTTCTCCAAAGAGAGAAGAGAATGAGAGGGGAGGGAGTAGCAGGGAGTCCACTGGTCAGTAACTGTTGATATGAAAAACACTCCCCCACAGCTTGAATTTCAAACCTTTTCTCTTGGGAGCTACATTTTTCTTATGTTTATAAACCTAATTTTAGGGATATTAATTAGGAAATCTATCAAAATGTGACTTGGTCTTAAACTACATTCCTATGCAGGATCTCATAAAGTTTTTTGGCAGTGTGTAACATACTCAGTAACATTTGACAGATTTTTACCAATCAATTTGGGGACTTGGTTTTCCCTCAACTCATTTTAGGTCCTTATCCAGACTTGGAGCAGTACTGATGCAAGCTGTTCTCACTGAGTCTTAACATGTGTAAAACATAGGCATCCTATTCTCTCACATTCACACACCCCCACACACAAAATGGTGCAACTTGAAACTAAAGGATGAATTTAATTTTCCCATGTCATCTGTTTCACTTAGGGGGCTTAAAATTTGCAATGATTCACATTTTTTAAAAAGGCAAAGGGGAACTCAACTGCGCAAAAAATAGCACTGTATTTGATTTGTTTTATTTAGTAACTTCTTGCCCTTTTTTTCCTAATCATGTTCAGATTCAGAGTCTGTTTCAAAATTAACTAAAAACATTTCTTTCACATGGAGGCAGATCACAAATACTGTATGAAATCTTCTAACATATGAATACCTACAGTATTAATAAACAATGTTTCAATTGCTTGCAAATTACTCTCTAGTGAATGTGGTGCCTTTCACAGTACAACAGGATAGGATATGAGAAATAGTGTTGAAAGAATTAGACAACACATAAAGGTAAGTAGTGCCCCAGTGACTGTGATGTTTTATCTGTTCCTTTGTATGTCAGGGCACAGGTTTTCTCTACTGAAGACACGCACACACCAAGGAACACATATGGTTTGTGTCACATCATCAGTGGGCTCTCTCATGGAAACACACATGGGAGTTCAGTAAAACTAAACTACAGTCCTCACTCAATTCCTCCATCTGTCCATCTCCTCCTTCTTTTATCTCTTCTTCTCCCACACAAAGTCAGACATCACACAAACACACATGCACACTAGATGTCGTAATGTGTACCATGTGTCTGAGGCAGTGGTATGTCCTCTCATAAACAGGTCTGATGCAGAACAAAGGAGCTATCGAGTCACTTACTCTTCCTCTTATCATATTCTCTTTCTCATTCATTTTTCATATGAAGAGGTTGTAATAACAGTTTAAATATTTCTGTATTCTTAGCATTTGACTGGTTTATTTCATTGGATAATATAAGTAGAACTCTGTTAGGCTACTGAACACATACTGCATCAGAGGATATTTGTGTTTGCATTTGCAATTGAAACTCTCTTCTGTTGAATGTAGCTCAGTGCTTTTTGAATCTATGGAACTTAGCAGGGGGTGCAGGGCTGCAAAGCCAGGTCTCACTGGCGATGAATAACAGCCGTTGCTGGCCCGGCTTTTTGAATCGGTATATGCGAACGTCTCATAGGGTTGAGGCCAGACAGCTGTTAGCTCCTTGTATCCACAATCTCATTCTTACGATTTCTACACAGAGTTCATGAACGAAGGTGAGGGTTGGAACATTAAGTACTGCGCAAACATTTTAGGTATTTCTGTAGCATAACAAAGTCAATCTATCTATCTGAAAGAGTCTATCTTCACTGACCAGAAGAGTGAGTCCAGCAACACATGGTGTGGTCCCTACAGAGGGACCAAGGAGTCAGTCAGTCTTCAAGATGCTTAGAACAAGCTCTCTGCCAAGTACCTTGAAAAACTGTGTGCATGTGTACTGAGGGGGAATACCAGTAGGTAAAGTGAGAGCTTTGCCTTCAGCTCAGTTCCACTGCCACCAAAACAGTACAGTGCAACACCTGAAATACAACAGTGTGCAATCTATTCCTTTGCACACACACTCCAGCTTACCTTAACAATATCCCAAGATACTTGAACTCTCTTAGTGGGGACTGACTGTCCTTTTTTTTTACTTTTACTGTTTCACTTAGTTACAATTTGTATATTGTTCAAATGTCTAATCAGTGATTAGTTTTGTAAACAAAATGCATTAAAGAATTTAAAAATAGAAATTTACTCATCTCCGTCAGACATCTGAGCCCATATCCTCACTCTCATCCCTAGATTTTAAAGTATCTCTCTTTAATTTGCACAACAGCTGCAAACAGCAGCTTGTTAAAATGTGTAAACTTGCATATCTTTTACTGGCACCATTTTTATTCTGATTACTTTTCCCACAGTCATCTCCAATCATTCTGCTGTACAGACATGTTCACTTTAATATAATGCGAATCCAATCGAATCCAGAAATGCAGTCTTGTGAACTTGGTATTTTTGATAATGTATCTCATATGCAGTAGGAGAAGTATTTTGACCACCACATGCCTGCAGCATATCTACTATATATTTTAAGGCTTCTTGTTTTTCCTTTGTTTGTCCAAATATTATTATTGTACTACTCAGCATTGATTATTGCTTGTATTCTTTCTTGGACAGGGAAAGCACAGAAAGAAATTATTAAGGGATATACACAAAGAGTCTGAGACCTTTGTCGATACATGTGGTTGGAGAGGTGATCTTTTGAAGTGTTTGTTTTTTTGACTCTCCGCTCCATCTCTATTCTCTTTTCTCCAGCCTTTCCTTGCTTCCCACAAGCTGCCGACGTAAGTTAGCTGTGGTTGTTTTACATGTTTTTCCAAAGGTCTGGCAAAACCCTAACGCGCCTTTCAAAGGGATTTTTGGAATTTGTTCCGCTACTTTTTAAGTGTGTGTGTGTGTTTGGTCGAGTGTGTATGCTGTAGATATGTGTGTGTGCATATTTAAATTATAAAGCAAGCACTCCCAGACTCTCTTTAATACTAATTAAAGACAGAGTATATAATATATAAAATTCAGCAATATTAATAATGTTGGATGTAGTACACAGCATCAGTCAATCATTAACCATGAATTTGCTTAAGTGCATTGATAATCTATTATTTTTATATGGAGTTGTAGCTCACGGCTACACTAAACAAGCTATGATTTCAATCAATATTGGGCAGATAAGTACATGCATTTTCACCCTTGCTACAGCTACTAATATTGTTTCTTTAGAGTTACACTGTTGGTGTGTCGTTTGTATGGCTTTGTATGCACGCACCTTTAACTTTATCTTGTGGTCTGTATCGTAAAATTCATATTTTGATGTTGTCATCAGGTCAGATTTTGAAGGAAATCTGTTAAATTGTTTGCAGGACAGATCAGAAGAGGATGTTGCTTTTGACTTGACAAATGCAGCACTCAAGCTCCTAAAATTACTGATTGTGGAAGATTGAGAAAAGCTGTTGTTATTCATTTGTTGCATTTAGAAATATCTGAATGCTCCTTGACTAAAAGATTCTAGCACGCAGTTTAGTTTTTACAACAAAACATCACAATTAAGTCACATTGCAGGTTATCAAAGCTCAGCACTTTCTTGATATCAACTGCAAAAATTTTTTACACGTACAGTAATATCTAAAACTTTCTGAAAGGGTTTGAACCTGCTGTGCTACACCCAGACAAGTAGCTGTGAATTTCCTGTGTGGAGCATGTTCTCCCTGAACCATTATTCAAAGACAAATATGAGATAAATAAATGCCATAAACGTTATAAATAATGGATATATTCTTGTCATTTGAAGACAGTTTTATTAACGCAGAGGTCTTGTATAGCTGTCAAATTCAAAAAAAGTATTATATTAAAGTATTGTTTAGTACTAGTTCTGGTGCTGATACTAAAACTTGAGTGTGGTATAATACTGGTATAAAAAAATAAAATACCCAGGCCCAAAATGTATGTGTGTGTTAAAAAAACAAAATAGAGTCTGAACAACTGATGACAAGCAGAACACATAAATTAACATAAATAGTGTTTCACATTGAACTGTGTAAAGACAGTGAGCACATCTGGTCTTTTGCTGTCTCTCTTTCTCTCCCTCTCTTCTGTGGGCCAGTTTCACTGTTTGTCTTTCATCTCCTATCTCCTTTTCAACTGACACTCATTTCTCACCCTCCCCTCCTTCCACTTCGAAACCACATTTCTCCACCCCTCCCTCTCCCATTTCCTCTCCTCCTTCTCGCTGAGTGTGGCTGTCATCCCTCCATCGTGGCAGGTGAGGCCATAAAACAGCAGGAGAGGTCAGAGGAGGCCTGCAAGAAGAGGTGTGTGTGTGTGTATATGTGTGTGTGATTAATTATGATACCTAGACCATACCTGAGGAGCTCCTATGCAAACTGTGCACACATACTGTAGAGACACAAAGGCAGTCATTAATCTCATCTCTGTTGTTACAGCGTGATGCTGTGTTAAACAGTAACATCTCTGACCCCTGACTTGTGCTGTGTCTACTGCTATGTCTTTCTCACTGGTGCACATAACTCATCATGTCACCTTCAAGGCCAAAAGTGTCTGTTCATCTCTCAGCTCCTCTTACACAAATACAGTGCTTGTATTTTTAGTGATTTACAACATCCAAGTGATATTTGAGAATGTAAGGTGCGTATCATGAACATACCATGAGTGTTTTTAGCTCACATCCATTAACCCTCATCACCCCTGCCTCTAGCCGTTTTCTCTCTGTGCTGTACAATTGACTATTTACAATAGTTAGTAGTTTTACTAATAACACAGCAAAAAATATATATATGTATATATATTTAGTCAGAACATATGTGAATTATGTGACAAATGTGACGATGTAGAATGGCTACTGTAAGTGTTTTTTAACATTTCACTGTTTAGCAGCATTGAAATGTTCAAGCTGGATCTAATTTTAACTAATTAGTCTGCAAAAAATGTATCATACTTTATAAACTGATCTTATATTTTGAATGTTCAGTATTTGAGGAGCAAAAAAAAGGATGAACTGGCATAAGATGTAATGTACTTGAGTATACACTAATCAATCACAGCACAACATTAATGCTGCGGTGGACAGGGGTCAGCAAGGGCTCACTAACTGGTCTAAGGCTACACAGCAAGCTGTGATGCAAAAAGTTGGCTAAAGTTGTGGTTGATTAATGTAGTACAGAAGTAAGTGTGCTTATTTACTTTCCATGACAGTACAGTAGAGTAAAGTATTGTCATGGTGGAAATTTGCCTTAGACTTTATCCACTCTGTAAAAGTAAAATATACAGTTTATAGCCTTTGATAATAGGGGCGTGTGTAAGTGAGGGATAGCAGATGAAGAAGAGTCAAGTAAGGAGGTAAAGGGAGGTAGCACAATGATCAGAGTAGAGGTCAAGGATGAGAAGAACAGGGGTTATAATGTGAAGACAGGAGACAAAGAGAACAGACGACTGCAAAAAGGGAGGGAAAGGGGGGCAAAGAAGACAGGAGGCTAAAGGACAAGAGAATGAGGAATGAAAAATTAAACATGTCTGTAACTGATCAAAGTGGCAGCACAGGAGGAAAGGGAGCACAGAGTGGGCTGAGTTTGAATGTAAGATGAACTTATCCTTGGGGCATTTAGAATAGGCAATGTGTTAGTGTGTGTGTGTGTGAGAGAGAAGTGTTTTGGGGGAGATTTTGACAACCTTAAGCTCTGAGCAGCAAGTGGCTGAGTGAAGAGACTCATGAGAGTTCCTTAAAGAAACATATCACACTTCAGGGTCTGGTTGTGTGTGAATATGTGTGTGTGTGTGTCGCGTTATCTCTGTGTGTCCTTGTACCCAGACTCCTTGTGGAATGAATCTTAGAAATGGGCAGGCTCACATGTGTGGAGCTGTTTTACATGCAGCGTTAGCATATGATGTCAGAACACCCATATTGAGTTCTACAGTGACATTAAAAAGTAAAGGAACAGGTTCCTGGTTTCAAGCATAAAGTGATCATGAAATGTGATATGACCTTCACCAAAGTCACAAATTCAAACACAATATTTCTAAGCAAGTACAAACATGTCATGATCTTGCTGGTCTTTGAACACACTGATTAAACACGCAAAGTGATGGTGGAAAAGTGAGTGAAACAGTGTTTTAGCTGGTTTAACCACCTGTGGCAGCAATAACCCCCTGGCAAGTGCTTCCAGTAGCTGTAGATAAGACCTGCAACCAGGAGGAATTTTGGACCATTCTTCTTCACAGAACTGCTTCAGCTCTGCCATAATCTTAGGATGAAGATTATTGAGGTCTGGACTCTAACTGGCCCACTCCAAAAAGGGGTCTCCATTCTGCAGTAGATTTACTATGATATTTATGCTCATCATTGTACTGCTACATCATCCAGCTTCTTCTGAGCTTCAGGTTGTAGACAGCAACATTGTGAATAAATTTTCCTCTCCAATGGTGGTCCAGAGGCAGCAAAGCAGCCCCAAATCACACTTCACCTTTGGGAAGTGTTGGTATGTGGCTATCTTTCCACTTCATACATATTTTTGTGTGGAATGAACATTGAAATGCACCTGAGGTTTGCCAAAGACCACCTTGACACTCCAAAATGCTACTGGGAAAAAAACTTGTGGACCAATTAAACTAAGGTTTACGCAGCATGACATCATGAAAACTTGTCATTATAGTGGGAAAATGGAACCAGAACATGTGGGCTCAGTGTTTAAATCCCAGTAATGACTTATTTCATTTTTGTTATTTTGTAAATGAAGTGAAAATTAACAGTTAGTGGTATATAATATATTGTTAAAATGTGATGCCCTAACACTAATTTGAAAAAGGAAACAGTCATTGTTTTGCAAGTGAGTGTATTTAAAACCTGTAGCTGAGAGTTTGGAGAAAATGTTTGCATCCAGTAGCCATTTTTATGGCTTTTTGTTGATTCTGTTGTTCTCCTGAAATCTGTGAGATGGAATAAATTGGAGGTATGATTGAAGCCAGGCACACAGGGGAGCTGAGGGAGACAGACGGACAGACAGGGAGAGAGAGGAGGGGGGCAAGGGGTTGGGGGTGAAACCGCAGTTTTTATATGTTGTCTGGTTTTAATTTGGTAAGAGCCATCATTCACCAGTTCACTGAGGTGGCAAACCAGATGAGTGTGTACTTTAGTGTGAGTGTGCATTTTGTTCTTTTGTGCTCTTTACCTGCTTAACCATTGAGAACAGTGTCTGCAAATGCTAAATCCTTCTATACGGCAAGTCACCTTTGGTCTTTTACCTTTTCTTCCTTAAAGCTTTTCTTCTATTCTTAAATCTGTAGTCTGTAGTAGGGCAGTTTTGGGAAATATGCTTATATTTACTTTATGACGTAGCGTTAGATCAGAAGATCAATAACACTTAATAACAGTGCAACTTCATGAAAGCTAAGAAGTCTGGCACAACACCCTATAAATGATGAATTACTTCAGTTTTTGAACAAACATGATATAAAATGTTAATTATTGAGATTTAGATTTGTGAGTGGATATTGTTACCTCAGACAGGGCCAAGCTAGCTGTTTCCCGTTTGCAGTATTTGACATGGACACACACAAGAGTGTTGCAAACATCTTTATCTGGCTAACTCTCCAACATAAAGTGAATAAGAATAATTCCCAAAATGTTAAGAACGGTAATCAATAACAGTAATATCAATGTACAAATCCTAAATGTATCACATGTGATGAACCAGTCAGCTATGTCTTATTTGTAAAACTATTTTGTTTCTAAAAGACATTTTATTTTGAAATAAAACAATGTTTCTTCAGTTTGAAAATGTGTTTCTTTCTTGTGTAGTGCCTCCAGCCATGCAATGAACTGTGGGAAACCAGGAAGGTACTTTTTCCAAAGACCTGTGAGGTAAGATAGACAGCATAGTCTATGTGTGTGTTTACGTATGTGTACAACAACACCCTTGGTGGTAGCGTCAGTCCTGCACTAGAAACTTGCTGTTGCTGGAATCACTAGACTAGAGTTTTTTGGCTGTGTGTGCCATGCATTTATTGTGTATGTTTATGCATGCCTATGTATGTGTGGATGTATACATGTGCATCAGTTTGTGTGTATTTTGTGCGTGTGTGGCCGCTAAATGGTTATTTGTAGAGTCACTCACTGTGGTTTTCAGATGGATTAGTTTTTCATCACAATAGCTGAAGCATGTTACTGGATGGATGGCTGACTGGTTAGAAACACAGGGTAATTCAGAGCTATTAGCTAAAGATTGTGTTTACATTTTGTTGATCTGCAGCCATGTGTACAGACAGAAGTACACACACATGCTAACACACACGGAAACTCAAAAGCTTCCTTCAAAGAACCAGTAGGAGTTTAGTAAAGGAAACACTTTAACCTCTGCGTGAGTTTTTCTGTCCTTCGTTTGTGTGTATTCTGTAATAATAATAATTCCCTTCTTGTTCTTTCTCTCAGAAGCAGACGGAGTGTGTGACGAGCAGGGAGTTTCTGGCCTCTCTCAGACTGATTCGTCAGGGTGACTGCCCTCCACCTCAGCGAGCCATTGGATTTGCTGCAGCGTGTGTCGAGAGCTGCTCGTCAGACGAGCATTGTCCGTCCCCCAGAAAGTGCTGCTCCAATGGCTGTGGACACACTTGCCAAGCCCCCGCTAATCTATACAAAGGTCAATGCACTTTTTTGTAACATCTTTAGAATACTTTTCAAGAATTAATTGTATGTGATCTTCTGATTGGGGCACTTGGTTACTTTTTAAGTTTTTCAAATCTTTTCTTCTTTAAAAAAAATCTTTGTTATCTGATACTGTATTCTATCATTGGCTGCCCATGCTTATTAGATGCACTTTCAATATTTGATGGCATCTGAGGTGTTGAATGCACTTATTGTGTGCTGCTTGACTGCATCTGACATCCTATGATGTGGTGAGCCCACCTCAATTCTGGGTGGAAATAGCAAGAACACGAACCGCCTCCAATGCCTTGGTGGTAAACATTGGGCCATAATAATCAGACACAAAGAAATATAAAAAAAATATTGTTTATGGTGATTTATTTTCCGTTCCTACTGTGTTCACAAATGTCACTGCTATTTAGACATCATATTTGTATTCCATAAGTAAATTTGTGCTTTTTTTCTGATGTGCACATTCAGTTTTGAAAATATTTTATGCATATTTACTTTTATATATATCATCCAGTAATGCTTAAGGCCTGATTATTTGGAGTGTCATAACTTTTAATGTATGGTTTATACATGAGTTACACAAAGCATACACTGCCACAGTATGCCAACAACAGATGTTCACAGGACTGTGTGTTCTTGTACAGGCTGTAGGTGATTGACATCTCCTGTTAGCTGCACTTGCTAGTGGGGTAAAGAGCACTATTACCATTTGTTCAAAGAATTTGGTGACATAAAGGCCTAATCTGTGAGAATAAGTGAAAACACCTGTGAAAGTCTGCAGAACTTTGACAAGTGCAAAAGCATTAACTACAGTTGCTCCGTTATTTTGTAGATTTAATTTTAACTTAAACTGTTAATAAAGTCCAGCTTCAGTTTACACTCAAAACCTGCAGTGACAAAGATTTCATTCATTTAGAGATATAAGCTCAAGTAAGTATTCAGACCTTTAATTTGTTGCTTTGTAGAAGCCCTTTTAAAAACGATTACAGCTCCGAGTCTTCCTGGGTAATTCTCTGTAAGCTTTGGACACGTGCATTTGGGCAGTTTATCCCGTTCCTCCTGGCAGCTTTTCTCCGTCTCCAAAAATTAAAATCCCTCGTTTACAAAAGGACTGACTCTTTGCTCTCACACTCCAAATTGTGGTCAGGTGCATCCTGTGTGCATTAATTTTCTTTTAGATGTATCTACAACTTGGAGTACACATTTGGCAACAAAACTGATTGGACAGAGTTTAGAAAGGCACAAATCTTTGTATAAAAGGTCCCTCCATTTAAAGTGTATGTCCAGACAAAAAGCCAAACCATGAACTCCAAGCAACTCTCTGTAGACCTCTGTAATAAAACTATGGTGAAACATAGGTGAAGGCAAAAGTATAAAACCATTTCTTAAGCTTTGAGTGTTTGAGTGTCTTTATGGTAGTGAGCCTAGATTGAAGACACTTTGTGTACAAGGCATATGATAGCTCTCTGAACCACCTATTCTTACTGTCATTATGTTCATCTCATAATTACGTATATTAAAATGTCTTGTAAATAACAGCACTTTTCTCTTTTGGCCTTGCAGGTGTTCCTCTGAAGCCTCGCAGAGAGATGAATTTTGTGGAGAATTCAGAGGGTCATGTGAAGGTGATGTGGGTGTCAAAGTTCAATGTCAGCATGGAACCAGTTGTTTACATGCTCCAGTCCCGCTGGAACACAGGCATCCATCCCAGCGAAGACCATGCATCCCCATGGACTACTGTTGCCATGGTAACTAACATTGAGATAATTATGTAAAGTCATTAACAAAACTATACTAAAAAGAAAAAGGAATAATGTGCGCCCCACCTTTACGACTGCTCATTTTGTAACTGAGATCTTTGACCCTTCATTTTTTATTAATTACTATATTTGACATAAATTTCATCTTTGAGAATTTGTCAGACAAATCCAGACTAGAGAGCTGCATTTATGTTATTAAAAGCATAAAATTCCACACTACTTCAATTACATTGTTGTCTTAGTGGAGTACTTTTTCTTTAGTACTTAAGTCTAACTAGCAACTGTGACAGCGGTAGAGACATTGCTATAAAAATGGTTCCCTGTGCCTTTAACAGTGGAGCAACAGTACAAAGTTTATAACATATCTTTACCTCATAACTCTCAATTTGCCTTGAATGATGAAACTTCTCAGCTATGGAGATGGATGTTAGTCTCTGTTTCCACCTCATCAGTCTGCTGCCTTGCTGTCTAAACCTCTCCACCCCAGCCAGTCTCCCATTCTGCCAGGGTAAACCTTATGTGTGTGTAACAGTCAGTGTGTGTGCATGTGTGTGTGTGTGTGCGCGCGCACTCACTGTACATCCATGTGTGTGTATCTGTGTGAGGTTAGGTAAATAAGCAGAGCTTAAAAAGGAACCACATGCAGCCACAGTCGTTCCACCGGCTGAGTCTGAATGACTGAACAATCATTATGGACTTAAATAGATGGCAGCTCGTGTCTGTGAGTGTGTGATTGTGGATGAGTAGATTTTAAGCAGTGATTACATTTGCACAGGGAGACAAAACATGTGAATCTTTAACAGTTTCAGCCATAATTTGGGCAAATCATTTGATTTCACTATTATCAGAAGGAGTTCCAATCAGATTGTGTTCATCTAATTTTCAAGTTCATTAACCTGTAAAACATCTAAAAGTACATAAGGCTCTGTCTGCAGAGTAACTGTGAGAGATAGTGTGACATGTATAATGTATTGTATACACTTAGGTGCCAGTTTAGGTAACTGTAAAGTAGGGTGAGTATGTCAGAGTTTGAAATAATGAGAAAGTTTGAGAATTAAGAAACCTGAGATGTTGCCTACTGGATCATGTGCCCATGTGGCTGGAAGGGAAAGTGCTAGTGATATTTTAGAGACTTCTTCATGTCCTTTGGTGCCACCAATGAACAGATGATGCCTTGTCTTCTTTATACAGCAAATTCTGTATCTGTGATAAAATTGCTTCTCTACCTCTAAATGACCAAAGCCTGATATAGATCATCTGAAGGTGTGTTGGCTTTGGTCTGGCTGATCATGCCCTTGGAAACCTTCGTTCTAGCCATGATTTGATGCAGAGAAAGCCCGTTTTTACTTAAAATAACAATTTGACTTCTGTCACTTTCATTCAGTTGTGATGCCATGTTTCCAACTGTCATGATGCTCTTTCATAAGCTACTGGAAACCTGAAGCACAGCAGTATTTACAACAGATAAACAATGGCTGCAGGTTGATTTGGGTAGATCAAATACCTCATAACACATGTGTAAATGGAAAGGATAAAAAGAGTGATTTCTGAAAAATAAATAAAAACAATTTGTAGCAGCCCACTTGATTTCTTTTTGCATGCTTGTTTGTTTGGTTTTGTTTCTTGTTTACAAAAAATTTAGTGTGATTCGAAAAAAAACAGACCTACTTTATGTCATTGTTACTTGTTTTATGTGTGCTTTTAGACCCTTTCAGAAGATGTGGTTCTATCAGATCTGAGACCCCAGCGTTGGTACCAGTTCAGAGTAGCAGCCATTAACAGCCACGGCAGCAGAGGTTTCACCACGCCAAGCAAACACTACATCTCCAGTAAAGGTAAATACAGACAGACTCTAAACAGAGCTGCAGTGAGTGTCCCACAGATGATTTCTGCATGCATGTTTATATAACCTATTATAACCTATCTGTAAATTTTGATATTCTGTCATGAGACAGATTCTTGCATTCCAGTTGTGACATTTTATGAGAGATATTACACCTCTCTATGGAAAAGTCAGAAACTCGGGATCATTTCCCTTCCTCTCCTCCCCTGTTCTTTCTCTCTTTCACTCAGAGTTGATGGATAAGGTACACACAGCAGGAAACCTATCAGGCAGTCCATAAAACAAAGACATGAAACAGAATATACACAAAACTACACACGCGCGCGCACACCTACACACACACATACACATTCAGGTGGTTTAGTGAAATCTTTGTGTGGGTCAGTGAGACAGGGTGACAGCGAGAGTGAAACAGTCTCAACCCTTCTCTCTCTCTCTCTCTCTGTCTCTCTCACACACACATACACACACAGTAGGAGGTCCTAGCCCTAATGCTTAGCAGACTTGGGTCATATTGGTGTTGTGCCAGAATTGGCTAGTGATAGGAATCCCTTGCCAGAATTGGCTAGAGCATGTTTGTATGTGAATAATGACTTCAGGTTGGAACGAGCACTGGAAAAAAGGTTCTTTATCAGTTGAACACATATGGGAGATTATGAATAGGTGTCTGAAATTGCATTTTCCACTGCCATCAACAAAACACCAAATGTTGAAATTGCTCAAGCCTGAAGTAAAGTTTTATAAACATTGCAACCTTTACCATAGTACTCTGAATCTTCTCTGGCAGCTTCTGGTGGCCCATCAAGTTATTAAAGGAATAGTTGAACATTTGGCAAATATACTTGTGTGCTTTCCTGCTGATGAAAAGATCAGCACCACTCTCACGTATGTCTGCAGTATATCAAGCTTCAATTATCCTTCACTGGGCTGCATGTAAAAAAACGTACATGGGTGTCATTTGGACACAGTAACATGTTTATTTTATAGAGGCCTTTTCAGTTTCATCAGGGTTCAGCTAAGCCAAGCAACTACTGGCTGTAGTCTTACATACAGGAGACAGAACTCTAAGAGCTGGATTTACTAAAGGTGTGCGTGTACTAAAACGTGCAAACTTGATAAGACCCACAAAAAACTGCACAAACACATTTACTAAGGGTACGCATTGTGGACTACTGACAAAAAAGAGCACACCTTTTCACCTTTGCTTGATAAATATGCAAATGGGGAGTTTTTGCTGAAGTGTGCAAAATAGAGAAGAAACTACAAATAAACACACAATGTAATTCATCAAGCCTGAAAGCGATATGCGGTAGCTTAATATTGCATCTGAATTTAATACATTTGTAAGACAGGTGCAATTTGCTTGAACACGGATGACTGAAGGAGTAAGATATAAAAAAGAAATTGTCCTGTGCCCCTGCAATCAAATGCCAAGCATATGAAGTTTTGTTTTGAACTTTGAACTTCTGTTTTCCTGCAACCAGAATGCACTGAATAAGAACAATTGTGACTTTTATGCAGCTGCTGTTTTCCTGAGACTTATAGGAGCTTTTCACAGAGCATTTTTTTCTTGTAATACTGAGATTTTGTTGCTGTTGCTCATCAAAGTGATTATATGCCTCTTCTACTAACACCTTTAATTCTTCTAGATCAAATTTGCTCTTGCATTTTCATTGGTTATTCTCCAAACTCTCCATGAGAGACACTCGTGAAACACAAAATCCTCATTTAAATATGACATTCTCCATTCCTGTTTGCACCTGTGGTCAATCACACAATTATCACCTGCAAAACGTCCACTAACAAAACATGCAATTTTCAAGCTTGTGCTCTCATTTCAGTGCTTGCTATTTGGGATCTTAGTAAATAAGGCATTAAGTAAGTAAACAAACAAGTTATTGTACACATTGGAGATGCACAATTAATTGTTTTGAGATTGCAATCTCAATTCAAACCCCTATGCCAAGGACGAGATCAACAGCATCAAACTAAGAGTAACCTTTTTCTTGCTAACTTATTGCTAGACGCAGTATATGTGCATGTGTATATATGCCCTTATATGTAGTTTAGGGCCTGGGTTAAAGGTTAAAGACACACACTTAAACATTCCAGATACCGTCAGAGTCTTGTGTTTCCAGTTCATTAGTCTGATTAGTCAGGGGTTGGAGGTCAGAGGTCAAAAATCAGGAAGCCCGCAGATGTCAGGATGGTTGAGGTTCCTCCACTGTGACCTGATACTAACCAGACAGAGAATTTGAATTTGGAAACCCACTTTCTTGCTCATTCAGATAGTAGGGTTGCACATGACCTGCCAGCAGTAATTGCAGGGGAATGTCTGGATCATCTTGATGTCTTAATTTCATGAAACAATAGCAAGAAATCCGGCTGATTAGGGGAGACACACAGAGTAAAAAAGGCCTCAGAAAAGTGTGTGTGTGTGTCTTGTTTCTGATCTGGCAGTTACTGTTGGCTCTAGGAGACATCCTGCTTATCCCTAAAAACACTGCTCACAAACATGCCAGATTGCGCAGCCCTAATATGTTGCCCTAACTTTGATCTCTCCATGTGGGTCAGCCAAGCGCGGCCTGGGGCCTGTGGGAGGCTTATCATGGGGGATGTAGTTCTAATCAGATATATTTTGTAGTTTTAATGAAATACAGGATTGGGATTTGAGCCTCTAATAAGATACAGAGCCTGTGTTGAAAGAGAAACGACCTCAGGATTTTGTCTTGGAGGCAAGCAGTGACTAGTGGTGGTCGCTTTTGGTCTGGGTTGTGGTAGCTACTGAAAATGCAGTATCACTCACCTTTGATGCTGTAAATCAAATTGGCTTTGTAGACTTAAACAAGACCAATAGGAAATTTCCCTTTACCCCCTGGAACGGCTGTTTTATTTTGCTCCGTTGCAACACATTAAACAATGGTTAATTAGACAATTCACTAAACCTGGTGAGCAGCCTCTTCTTTGTAGATGCAGATGCTTAGTGGTTATTTATTTAATATTCTCTACTGCACATGTAGATGTTTGTTGTACAATGCATAGTTGATTTTTTTAGCAGATGGTGCATCCTACATTTAATGATTTTGATGTGTAGTAAAATGTGAAAACTTGATATAACCTGCAAAATACAACAAACACTGACTGATATACTAGGGGTGCATACGGCAGAACGGCATTTTAAAAATCAGCAATATTAAAGAAATTAAAGAGCATGCTTCTCCATATTTTCCATTATATATGACCATATTGTATTAAATGTGTCTGTGGCTTTACCACCTCCACCATGTTTGCACCTCTTGTCAATCACACAGTTTTTCTTAGTAGATTACCCGTGAAATGCCCACAAGCAGAACGCACATTTTTCAAGCTTTTCCTTCTTTCCTATGCTAGTAAATCAGGCCCCAAGTGTGATGTGGAAACTTGGAGTGCACGTAAATGGAGACTGCACTGTTCAGTGAACTGAAGCTGTGTCACAAAACATACTGCTTCTCATTTGTTTAAATGGTAGTGGCATTCTAATGCAGCTAGTGTCCAAAACAACAATGTGTCTTGTGGTAAAAAAAGTTGAATCTGATTCAACTTTTGCTGCGTTTGACAAGGTGCTGTGTTGGCTCATAACATAAAGGCAGGTCCAAGTCCTAGCAAGTTACTTCTAACACTATATTTCTGCTACATCACTTTAGCTGTGTTTCCCCATATGCCTCCCCTTGCAGATCCGTCACCTCCCGAACCTCCAATAAACATTAGAGTAAGCAACCAGACTGTGGACTGGACAGGTTCACAACCAGTGTCCCAGCTCTCAGTAAGGTATGTAGGCGAAAAATAATTCAATATATTAATCTGTTTGTTTTTGTGGCTTAGTTGCTAGGTATCCTTTTGGCATTTCAAGTTACTGTTTGTGGTCAGGTAGATAAACAGTCCTTGTCTGATTGAGTAACTGCATGAAAATTATAGTTCATCCTTGTTCAGTCATATATTACAGTGTCTGAATGCAAACAAGGTCATATAAAGGTTAGACCATATGTTGGATCAGTGATATTCCAAAAATATTTAATAACAGAGGTGGGGATTAAATTGTAGCTTGTTTTTAACATGATTGTATTAAATGTCTGCGGCTTTACTTAAATAGACTATCGACGTGATAAAGAAATTGTGAATCTATTTTACTGCTTAGTGTACTACCTTACTTTTTTACCATGAATTAGCTCATATCCGTGTTGTAATTTTTGACTTCTTGCTTGCTCTCCTTAGGTCAAGAGGAAGTGGGATCACAGTGGCGGTCCTATTACACTGGGACCCCCCCAGAGAGGGAGACCTGCCAGTCCACAACTATAGACTCACCTGGATGCCTCAACATACACACACAGAACACAAACACTCACATGCACTGCATTCACACACAAATGCAGGGCATAACAAGAAGCACACACAGCCCACACACAAGCAAAGTAAAAAGGAGAGCAACAGCAGAGTGACTCAGGGGGTAAGGAAACATTTTATCTAATTATCTAGACTAAATGCATAGATAAAGTAATTAACAATATTTACATGCACATGATCACCTAAGTGCTGCCTTCCACATACTTATATAATATATACGTATATAATATATATGCTGTAAATATTGAAATAATATGGTTACTTTTATAATATAGAATCTTAAAATTATAATTTTTACTTAATTGAAGACAAAGAAGGTATAAGAGAGAAGATAAACAAATGTACTAACTTTACTTTTATGAGTGCCATGTGCCATGAGTGCAATTGCACTCATAAGTTATCATCATATAATTTACATAATGTCCCATTCATATTTAGACTCTAATGTGGTGTTTGCATATTGTCCAAAGTCTTACCCACTCAGACACTTGCATACTGTACTTATACTTCTGTACAGACCCAGTTTTAACATTCACATTAACATTCAACACACGTCTATGTCTATATGATACATATAAAGAGTATAACATATAATATAAAACTACTGTGGATAGCTGTGGATAGTGTAGCTTAAAGAATTGAAGCAGGTGCAATCAGATACCTTGGTTCTGTCCAAAAACAAAAACATGTCTACCACCACCTATATAAATGGTTAATTTGTACAAAGGCCTTTTTGTGAGTACAAGCTCAGTTTGTACGTTTGAATTAAATTAGCCCTTACAAAAAGCTAATTAAACAAGCGTACACTCTTGTGGTATACACAAGATCTAGTGCTGCACCTGAGACATTTTACTAGACCCGTAAACACATGTATCTTACACAACCACGTGCACAAACTATGCATCCTGCTTGTTAATACTGAAGTGATTTTACAGGCCCCTGCAGTGCTAGAACAGAATAGCTGTTATGTAAACAGCTACTGTGTGCAAGTTGTAATGCAAATTGCAATAACTAATTTAAAACACAATCATAACTAACTTGAAGTGTATTTGTGGTACACCATTACATTTCTTAAGTAAATAAGGAATATTAGGGCTACTGCCCTTTTAACACTTCATTATATTTATTCTTAATGTCAGACATTAAACTATGTCTTTAAATTGAAGAATGTCTTGCTGAACCACACGTAGCCAATGAAAATTCCTGCGAATGAGAATTAGGTCGAGACATAGAGGCACTACTCAGACATCTAAGTTCAGGATGTGGATTTATTGTGTATAATGAGCAAAAATTAGGTGATGATAAAGTTATGCTCTTTCTTTTCTACATAATTGTTGAATTTCCATACTTTCATCATGAAACTTGCAGCCACTAAAGATGATTAAACTTTTTGAACATGATTTGGATTTTGTGGATGTGGTTTTGCAATGTTAGATGTTCATATATTTAACAGAATTGTTTTATATGTGCCCTTTAGCAGATCTGGTTTTGGCATATTCATTTTTAAATTGTTGTTTGGCATGCTTTTCCATTCTGACGTCTTGCAGACATTTTGAGCATATGTCCCTTGTGTATCTGTAAAATGTAATATTGTCCTCAAACAAACACACTGTTATCTTCATGGGACATAACTTAGTTATAGTGCTGTGGTAATACGGAAGTTTGACTTGACAGCAATTGAATAACATGACAACTTAGCAATGCAGACTGACAACAGAGAGAAAAGTCTTAGCTGCATTTAGATAACGTCTAAACAGGTCAAAGCATCTGGGAACGCACTGACAAAATGCCAGTCACTACAGCATCAGGACATTAGTGAGGGAGCATGTTATCGTTGTTATGGTTGTATCTGTGCTAAGGTTGAGTTATATGTCTGACGTGTTGATTTTATTCAATCCTGTAGTTGCCAGTTCAGCATGGTGAGAAGCATGAAATTGCATAACTCATCGCTGCTTTTGTTGCTCGAATCGAAAGTAGCCACTTGAGAAACATGACACATTTATTGATGTACTTTTGAAATTATATTTAATGCGGCAACAACACCTTAAAGGGTGGATATTGGTTTTCTGATTATAGGTGTTATGATGAAGTAATGTGATAAAAGTTTAGTTAAGTCCAGTCAGCAGCAGTAAAGTGCTCATAATCACAGTAAACAACACAGGTATTACAGTTTTGACGCAATAGGCATGATTGCCTTAGTAGTGAGAAACTGAACATTTTTTCATTTAAAAAATCAACTGAACTTTTTATTCGAGTACTAAATAATGAATGATGAAAGTACTCTGCACAGGATCCTTCAGCTCCTTTTTTTTTGAAGTGGGGATTCAGAAAAAAGTTAAAACATAAACATCAGAGTTTTAAGGTTTTACGCAGGCACACTCATATGGACCTAACTATCCTAAGTAGTGATGGAGATCCCAGACTTAACCTGGTGGAGCCGTTTATCTGTAGTCTGGTCCTCTGTTCTGCTTGACTGGGAGGCCTGGAATTTAAATGAGCCCCCCTAACTAATGTTTCCTACTTGCAGCTGCATCTAGACACAAATAGAGATGGAAGCATCACAACAGGTACTATTGCTATGCTGTGCAAAATAGCTTTCATATAACTCTCCATAACCACATGATGATATGCTCCATGGATGCGCTTAAACACACGTTCTGTCAATCAGGAATTTATACAGGACTGGAAGGACTTAGCATTAAACCTGAAACAGAAGGGAAAGCTGGAGGAATTATGCAAACAGGGAAAACTGAATGAATTTTAGATATACAACTTTTTATATATATAATGTTAACTGACATTATGCACCAAAATAAAAATCCAGGTTTTTTATATTCACAGTTTCACAAAAAGAAACATACAAACACACACAGTTGTTCTCATCCAGGCACCTCTTTGTTGTGAGTCCACACAGGCTTCACCAAGAGCCTGTTGAGTGCAGATACAGAAGTAGCCAGGTCAGAAAATCATGTTTGTATAATCCATGCTTTCAATTTTTTATGTATTGTAGGCACATTGTGAGTTGTGGCTTCAGGGTCTGCTGCCTGCCACTTCTTACATCTTGTCTGTCCAGACAGTGGCCTACTGGGGTCAGAAGAGACTAAAGAGTCCCAGAGTCCAAACAGTTTTCACTACGATCACTCATACAGGTAAATCTTCTTTGTTTGATTTTGTAACAAGACCAGATTTTTATTCTATGACCTATGGTAGTGATGGTCACATTCTTAGTACACACTGGTGCTTACTGTAAGAGACAGAGAAAGGTAACAGCTGTACTTAATTTTAGGAAGCAATTATTTAGCATCTAAAATGTTGTTGTTATTACTAAATAGCGTTTTTACTCTTGTGACAAAATATTTGGTTAGGTTCTGCCTTAAAGGAATAAACATTAAGGACTAGAAAAGCAAGAGAGGCTCAGTAAACCTCTTGGCCAAGCAGTGTAAACTGTTTGTTTTGCAGTCACCTCAGGACTCTCCTAGCAACCCTTCTCCAAATAGAAACTCAGTCAAGTACATCTTTGAACATTTCTTGTCATGCCAAAAGTAAATAATTAATGTATGGCCTGCAACCACCATTTAGTAACAGAGCCATACATTATTGAGTTAATGATTTTCCCATTAGTTCAGAGCTGCTGTGTTTGCAGGCTGTCAGCATGCTCCGTCTACCAGCACCTGCAGTGTTTAAATACACTAACGCACACAATAAAGTAGAAACTGGTGATGTTAATGGTCGTCCAGACAACAGAGGTATTTATAGGTGACCTGTCGGTCAGCCCAGCAGGGGATTATAGCCAGCTGCAGAGCTATTATCAAACCACATAACAACAATTTTATATGCAACATATTTGAAACATATTGGTACTTTAGATAATTTAGATGTATTAATATTTGACCCAGTCCATGTATCAGCATAGTTACTCTCAGTGCTAATGAGGGACAGTTAGGCCAAATAAAGCCAATTAGTGGTTGAATGAATTAACAGGAAAGCTATTTACCAGCAGCAGTCTCTTCACCAGTTATTCCTGGCACAATATATGTATAAACCCATCTGTTATATATAATAGGTTTCATACATCCATTCATAGGTATTCAGAACATCTAGTGCATACAGTACTTGGAGTATAAAAAACACATACCTAAGCAGTCACCATCTCTCCTGCATTCAAACATTTAAATTAATTCAAGTGTTCTTTAAACTGGAAATATTTTGACCACATAAAAATGTCATTTGATCATGTAAGAAATAAAGTTTGTTATTCAAAAGTGCTCTGTTATAATTTCACTGACAACCCTTTGAATCAGACAAACTGTAAATGTCATGTTTTGTCCTCTTCTCACCTCCATCAAAGGTGAAGACTTCTCCAATGAGCTCCCATCTTCCTCCTCCTCCTCATCATCATCCCTTCCCTCATCTCCTTCCCTCTCATCCTCCTCCCCCTCTTCTTCTGACCTTCTCCTTTCCTCATCTTTGCCTCATCCTGAGTCCCCCCCTAACCCTGTCAACCCTGGCAACCTGCGTCTAGAGGCTGCTGCCCCTCATTACCATGATGACCAGCTGCAGGTCAAAGTGTTTTGGAAATGGCCTCACCACGGTGAGTTGGACAGTAATATTCAACTAGGCCAGTAACATTGGAACAACAAGGGAAAATTCATGGCATCCATGAATTAAAAGGAAATAATGTGCAACTCACATTAAATCACACAACAATAACTAAAATGCTGAGAAAATATAAAGAGAAAATCGTCTTTATCTTTATTATCTGCCTGTCAGACATCAAGTACAAATTTTAATAGCATGCTTGTTGCTAGAAGATTTTAATGCTTATCTGCCGGCAAAAGCTATGGTTTGATGACATGTAAATATACTGTAGTAAATATATGTTTTATTAAATTCCTTTAACGTCAGACAATTTGACTGGTTGGTGGAGGCAATTCTTGTTCATTTTGGTTTGCCTGCATAATCCATGCTGTCTAAACTGCAGAAGGTGATCCCTGTATTGTATTTTGTTTGCACACCAATGCATTAATTTTTTGTTGTTTTATTAGAACCTGGGACAGGTTGTTGACCTGTACAAAACATTGTACAGTATATGGTAGGATACTGTGAAATCTGTTCAAATGAACAGTTACACACAGAAGCTGACCGGTGACCATACCTGATTCCTTTTAATGTGCACTCTGGTTGGATATTAGGGCTGTTATCTATAAGAGCAGCTATGTTATGAGTGTACATCACATATATTTCTCAGGTTTCTCACTGTGCTGTATTTTACATTATCATACAGGTATGAACAAACATGTCTACATATAAATTGTGTATTTTTCTCTCTTTATTGCTTGCACAGCGAAACAAAGACACCCTGGTCCATACATTTTGCGGTGGCATCCGCATACCTGCAGTACAAATGTTACAAGCACGGAAAGGACAACAACTGTGCAGGTATAACAGCTGGGTTTTATGAGTCACTGCATTTGTGAAATTGTGTATGGGTGTCTTATTTCCATGAGAACATTGACGTGCGTGTGTGTGCGTGTGTGTGTGCGTGTGTGTGTGTGTGTGTGTGTCTGTGTGCATGAGTGTGTTTGTAC
>OMLM01007626.1:135145-173471 GCA_900302695.1 Helostoma temminkii | reverse complement strand
ATCTCTGTCTAACATCACTTTTACAGTATCATAACCTTGTCAAATGTCTTACAGTTTTATGACTGAAACAGTTTTTTAATGTAATAATGATAATGAATAAATCTCTACCTGAAATTTAAATAACACAGCCAATCAGTTTGGACTGTATGTACTATAAATAATTTTACTGAGATGTTTCTAGTTTGTCTTCCTGGAGACAACAGATATGATCTAACCAGGACCAAACTAAAACTACTAAAACTACTAACATCACAACTTTCATTTTATTTGGCAGTGTCATTAATTTTGTGTTGTATAAACTTTGCTGCATACGTTTTTTGAGTTTTTTTCCCCAAACGTTACTGGGATATATTAAAGACCACTTATAAGTATTTTAAGTTTTAAGTTTCAAAGACTTTTATTGGAAAATGAATTTATGCAAAGAGTAAATATTTACAGTGTTGGCCCTTCTTCTTTATGACGGCTGCAGTTTGCTCTGGCATGCTTGATATCAGCCTCTGGGCCAAATACTGACTGATAGTGATCCATTCTTGCCTTATCAGTTAAAACATTGCAGATACACCTCAGCAATGACCACTAACCATTAAATATTTAGTGACCTCAAAAAATACTAAGACTGCTTCATTTTTTGCAAATTTCATTTTGCCCAGTAGCTAAATAATCCACAGTCATGTAATGTTTTAGTTGTTTGCAAATGTACACGTGCATGTGTCACGTGCATCCTGTTTGCTGTTATTTGAGATGTATTTAGAATGCGACTGGACGTTACATATGTCAAATGGAATTGATTAGACAGATTTAGAAAGGCACACGCCTGTGTATACAGTGTCCCACAATGCACATTGCATGTCAGGACAAAAAACAAGCTGTGATTCCCAAGGAACTCTGTGTAGGTCTCCTTGATTAAATTGTGGCCAGGCATACAATATGTCAGGGCAACATTGTACAAAATAATTTCTAAAGCGCTGAATGTTCCCATGAGCACAGTAATTCAATAATTGTGAAATGGAAGAAGTTCTGAACCACCAAGACTCTTGGTACAGTTGGTTGTCTGGCCAAACTGAGTAACCCAACAAGAAGTGCCTTGATCAAGGAGCTAACTAAGAGCCCAACGGCCTTAGGACTTAAACCCCCTAGAACATCTGTGGAGAGATCTGGAAATCACTGTTCACAGATGCTTCCCATCCAATCTGATGAAGCTTGAGAGGAGCTGCCAGGCAAAATAGGATAAACTGCCCAAATGTAGGTTAACAAAGCTTGTAGCGACTTACACAAGATTCAGAGCTAAAATTTCTGCTTTGTAGAAACTGAATTAAGGATCAGTTTTAAATGTTCTCATGTTTACAGTTATTATAGATTACTGAATGAAAATTGATGGGTAGAAATGTCACAGTAATTACACCTGGTGGTTTTAGTGTTGTACTTGACTTCAGACTAGTGTTTGAAAAAATGTACGCTGGCTAAGATTGGCAGGTGATGGGTGAACACAGGTTGCTGTGTAGCCACAGACTGGTCAGTGTGTCCATGCTGCCACTACGACATTAACACCGCCAGGTGTGTTAGGGTTGTGGCTGATCAACGTATGTGGGGGCAGGGGTGGTTCTGGGCAGATTAACACAAACCAAATGAATGCAATTTGCTGAGGTCACAGTACATGATTTCTGTTTGTGGAAGTTCAGCTTCTTTTAAACAGTTACATCATTCTTGCCTTTTGAAACTGCCTGCCTTCAAAGCTGCCAAGTGCCGCTTCAAACTGCAGTGTTTATTTAAACATGGATCTAACAAGCTGCTTCTATGAGACAGGTTTCCATGCAAAAATAGAGATAATATGTGTATTTTATACAACCTTGTAATCTGCCAGTTTTAACAACCAGATGTGTAAAGCTCACACTGTGTTGGGTTTTTGTATCCCTAACTCCACTTCACTCTAGGGCACCCATCACACCATCACAGGCCTGCAGTTTGCTTGCAAGTACCGAGTTGCTGTGGCACTGAAGACTGAACCGGGATCAGAGGCTGTTGCCTGGGTTACGACCCCGACTTGCTCATCCATTAGGGTCAGAGGAGGCAAGGCTTTGCCGTGCCAAGGAGAGGGCAGAGGTAACAAAACACAGATGTAAGGCAGTGTTAAATTGACCGTCAACAACCCCTTGTAGACCGTTAAAAATGGTTCTTGCAAGTGGTTGTGTGTCTTTTGAGAGTATTAAGATCCCAAAAATAGTAGAAACACTCAATACAAACACCAACTGTTGCACATGCTCACTCATTAAAACACCATTAAAACGGCATGCAGTATTATCATAGAATTACAATAGTGTTGACAAGCAGCCTTTTTTATATGCACACTTTTAACTAGTAAAATATGCTTTAAATTAGAGTCATTATGAGTAAAACTTTTTTCTTTTTAGCATAACCAATTGTCATATCAAGGCTGCTGGGAATACATTTAATGTGTTGTGATTATTTTGTTTCTTTGTTGGTATCAGAGCGCCTCCTGTCAGGCAGAAAAGTGGTACTGCGTCCAGAACGGCTGACTGCAGACTTTGAGCAAGTGAACGGCACTTTGCTCACCACATTTCGCTGGAGGATGTCCCAGAATGCCCTGGGCTCATCAGCTGTTGAGGGTTTCCAGTTTACCTGGAAGCTCCAATCAGGTGTTACACCAACAGCAGAAGGGCAGGAAGACACACTTATCTCTCAGACACAGACAATTGCACCGGTGAGAGAATAAAATAGTCTTGCACTTTGTTAGTAGAAAGAGGAAAACTCCTTTGAATTAAAAACCTCTGTTAATTGTATTAAGTACGTTTTAATTTTTCAAAGTGGCAGCGTCGCTAAAAAATAAAATTAGGAACATAAAGGAAGATTATTGCACAAAATTTGCCTGTTATAGATTAGATGATTAAGTCTGGTGATATTCTTTATTCATCTTATCAACAAACAAACAATAAATTGATCCTAACTAATGTGTAACCAAAGCCTAATATACATGTTGGTTTTAGTCTTATTGTAGTATTTTATGACTATAAATAAAATAAAAGTTTACTGGTCCATATATCATATGCTACTGTACATCGTCGACCTTCTCACATCTTACACCCCTGCACGTCAGATCTGATCTCAGATCTCAGGTCTGCAGTCCAGCTGTGGTTGTCTGTTCCCCGGCCAAGGCTTGAGAAAAAGGATGACAGAACATGTGGGAGTCAGACAAGCAACATCAGTATAAAAGCTTTTATAAAAAGCTTTTTAAGGATATTTTTGGCTTCCTTTTAATTAGAGAGTGTTTTATTTCTCATCTCATAGTTGCATTGAAAGTTTTCCTGTTTGCAGCATCTCGGTGTATTTTCTGCACTGTTATTGTAAACCTGTTTTTGAAAAATACTATATAAAGCAATATTTTAAGACTAAAAAAATGTTATTTTAATTTAATCAATTAAAATATTTGTGAAGGAGGGACAGTCCATCTTTGTGTTTAAATTAATCTTGTTTGTTCATCCACAGTCTCAGAGGTCGGTGACAGTTTATGGTCTTCAAGCTGAAAGTGTTTACCAGCTGCAGCTCCAGGTGCTTACAGCTGGGGGCAACAACGGTGCAGCAGTATCCAAGACCATTCGAACTCCAGCTATCAATGCCACACTTAGATAGGTAAGAGTTGCATTGTTATGTAGCTCTAATAAGAAATTAACATAGTGTCCTTCATGTTATAAGAATATGTTTCTATTAAAAGATTGTACGGCTTCTTCTTGCCACTTAATCTAACTAATCATTTCTTCCAGGCCTGAACCCGACAGCTGCCACTGCCTGCTGTCCCACAACTATCTTTACCAATGACTTCAGCATCTTTACAAAGTGCACAAAGCATGACCAAAGCTGTATAAAAAGTGATTTTTATATAAATGGTATTTCCTACTCTATTTCCACTATAATAACTTTTCAAACATAAGGGTTGCAATGCTCCAATTGGAAAAAAAAAAAATCATTAATCTGTCAAGTTATGGCCTTTTACAAAACTGTTTATAAAATGTGTGAAATTTACTGAAGCTGTACACAGTGCCACTTTTTAAAGCACAACATCATCACAGTGTAATGTGTATACTTAAGCATATCTATATTTAACCAAAGCCGCACTATATTCCAAACTATTCCTCTTGGCATTACTGCCACAGTGCCACAGCATTGCAACATATGTGTGTGAAAAGTGAGACTCCCTGCACAGCTGCATCTGTACATGTTTGGTGTTTAGATGGAACTAATGAAGTCTAATCACCTGACATCACTTGAGCCAAAGGACACTTGTAAAGTGACTTATGCCTGTTGTTTTTGATCATGTTAGTGAACAATAGTATAGCACTGACCTTATGTAAAAATATTAATGTATAGGAACAGGCCGTGTTTATTGCAATGCATAATCTGCTGCATTATCTTTGAAGCTAGTGGGTCTGATTTTCAGATGTTTGTTCATATGTTAAAAATGTTTATGTGTTTGATACATTTTAAGTCTTGTGTGGGATTCATTTCTATTATGGTACACCCACTTCACTAAACAATGACGTGTGAGATTTTCAGAATTAATACAGCTGAGCTAGCTTTTCTTTGCCATGTCATTGGTTTTGAAAACATTGGGGACTTCTATTGTCAAACAAACAGTAATCAGCATGTTAATATTCTCTCTATGTAACCCTTTTTGCCATTTTACTGGTAGTAATTTTGTATGTACTTGTTTTACTTTTTTTGTTTTATTTATTGTTTTCATGTCACAGTTTTTTGTTTTTTGTAATTAAAGATTATTAAGACACAGTGTTTGTGTGTCAGTGTCCTGGGGGATAGATTGATAGATTGTTTAGTTTTATAACTATAATTTGCATTATAAACAGTTTCCTTCACAAGTATGGGCACAGCAAGGATAATTCATTTGTTTTTGCTGTGCAGTGAAGGCATTGATGGATATGAGATAAAAATTTAGAATTTCAGCTTTTATTTGACAGTATTTACACCTCAATATGTTAAGCAGTGGTTAGCACTGCAGCCTCACAGCTACAAGAACCTGGGCTTTAATCAGCCAGGGGGCTTTCTGTGTGGAGTTTGCATGTTCATCACTTGCCTGTGTGAGTTTTCTCTCTGAGTACTCCGGCTTCCTCACGCAGAAATGCAGTTACGTTAATTGGTGAATATACATTTCCCATGCATGTGTATGGTTCCATGTGTCTATATGTCAGTCCTGTGATTGACTGGTGACTTGTCCATGTGTACCCTGCCTCTTGCCCAGTGACAGCTGGGATGGCATCATCCCTTAACAGTAGTGTAACAGAAAAGTGGTTAAGCATAATGGATGGATGGATGTTAATCAAACTAACACACAGTACCTTTTGTATCAGATCACTATATGTGACTATAAAATAACTAAAATAAGTAACCTTTTACATGTGAAGACTGCATTTGATGTTAAAAAGAATAAATGGGATGAGTTGCTTGTAAATCTATGGGAGAGAGTGAAGCCATTTCAAATGTGAGAATAAGGGATAATTAATCAAAAGCACTTTACCATGCTGTGAAAAGTATTTACCAGAGTAAATACAAAACACTGTTTTTAAATGGAGATTTCATTTATTGTCGAAAAAAAGCTATCCGAACCTGCCTGGTGCTATGTGAAAAAACAACTTTTTCAAGTAGCATCAGGGCAGGTTTGAATGCCTTTTGTTGTGTTCTTTAAACACTGCATTTTGTATTTATATTTGTGTAATAAATATAAAAAAAATAAAAAATCTGGAAGGGGCAAATACTTAGCAGCACTGTAAAAACAGAAGGCCTAGCAACATACACAGAATGGGTCAACCAAAGGAAACAACAACAGCTGATAACAGAAACATTGTGTGAGAAGATTTCCTGAGCAGTAGCACAAGGTGTAAACGCCTCATTAGCAGTATGAATCGAAAAGTCAGGTTGGAATTAGCCAAAAAAGTACAGTGCTGAGGCAAGATTAATCTGTACCAATGTGACGGGACAGAGTGTGGATCTGCTCCTGATCCAAACCACACAAGCTCATTTGTGAAGCACAGTCAGAGTAGTATCATGGATTGGGTTTGCATGGCTGCTTCTGGAACAGTCATTCTAATCATAAATAAAGATTAATTTACTGATGATATGGATGAATTACAGCGTGTACAGAAACAATTTTAAACTATTTAACGATTATTTAGGTAATAATCCAAAACTCGAACTCAATAGAAAGTGGTTTTACTTGGTTAGTCTGTCCTCAAGATTCATGAACATCAACACAATCATCAAAATACAGACAATGTACTTCCTACATAAATTTTTAAAATTCAACCTAGCTCAGAACCTGCTGATTCAGTTTCACACTGCAATCATTAGATGTGTTCTCTGCACATCCAGTAAACCAGGACCTGCACAACTCCACATTCAGGAGGAGAGCAGTGAAAATACTGCAGATCCAATACCACAGTGGAAACAATCTGCTCCAATTCCTTCCCTCTGGAGGACTCTACAGAACACTGTACACCAAAACAATTAAAACTGGTTCTAATCTTCGCACAGCCAAACAATTAGTCAGTCATAGATAATTACAATCTGCTTGGAATAACTGCGCACCATCAATACAACATCTGTGCCTTTGAATTTTAACAGTATTGAACTCAAACTGTACAATAACAGTATATTTTAATAATAATTTAACAATCAGACACAAACTATAAAACATCCTCATCTGCACATATAAACACTAATGTTTATATATAATGTAATTTTGTGACTCTTGTACACTCTGCCATAGAGCACATTGAGGCGTCTTGTGCAGCGGTAAATTTCCTCCGTCGGGAGCTTCTGTCGCGGAAACGTCCGAACGCTGCCGAAGCCGAGCTCGACTTCGTGACGTAAACAACGAGCGACTGCACCTTGGATTGTTGTTTCTTCAAATCGTGGTCAGAAACTCAGTTTGTTATTTCGCTGATAAGGTACTGTATAATGATGCTTGCTTCCACTTTTCATCGTAGTTTTGACTTACTCTGCAGATGACTTAAAATAGGAAGTAGCATCTCCCTCGTAGCATTTACACGTCTTCAACTTCCTACTGAAAATGGAGGAAATATGTGCAGTCGCTGCTTTGTGTTTTCGTCTGTTTTGGCTGCAACAAGCTAACTTAGCTAGCTACAGGGGGATGAGTAACTTATGCAAAACTTTGTGAAATGCCAGATTAGATGCAGTTGAATTGTTTGATGATATAGTCGTAGGTAATGTGTGGACACGCTTCAATACAAATGAGATATTACTGTAGTAGGATAACGACGTAGATTTCGCCTAATTTAATAACATAATTGATTGTGGAGATTATAGCAGCCAATAGCAAAGGTGCTAATGTGCATAAACGCATCTTATGGCTAATTTAAGTACACAAACGGAATATTTGCAGCTCAGGATTGATTGGTCAATATCGCAGCTGCGTTGCTATTGTTAGCTAAATGTGAATTTCATTTCTAAGCGAAGTGACATTGTGACAAATGTGATATTAAGTTTGTCTCAAAAAGAAAAACAACGTTTAGACTGTTCCCATGAAGTCTTTGTACCTTTTATTTAAAAAAAATAAACGTTATTCTCCCCCTTGTTTCTTCCCCTCTCTTCTCATCACTTGTTCTACTGCTCTAATTAGGAGGCCATGGTGGTGTTATTCTTCCAAGCTGAGTCTTGATACAACTGAGGAACACTTCCCACCTGCCATGGTCAAGTTTGCTGCAGTGTCATTAATATTTATGCTGGGTGAAGCTTGAGATAAAATCCTTTTGGATACTGCAACGATATTTTACAAAAGAACCTAAACAAGGAAACAAACAAAGTACAACACGAAAGAATATTTAGACAACTGAAAAGGAGGAAGGACAGTGGATTGTGGAGAGGGGTGTTGGGGATGGGGTTGAAGAGCCAAAGAAGGACGTCATGGTTCACAGCGGCTCTGCTTCCCCAATGAAAACAACACAATCAGCATCTCCTCATTTATCTGTTCCTGCTACAGCACCTCCTCTGGTGCCTCCCTCTGGAGATTCCTCTGGTCAGCACGTAACCCAGATCTCTGCAGAACTCCCTACCACAGAAATTAGGTCCAACTCAGACTTCACACATCATTTAACTCCATCTCCTGCTGGTGCCGAACTTTCTGCGATAACCCCAGCCAAAGCACTTACAAGTAATTCATCCCAAGAATTTACCTGGTCTACACAGAGTACACCTCCTACTCAGCTCCCTGTCAATGGCCGCACATCAGGCAGGAAGAGGACTCCTAAGGCTTGTGACTGCTGTGGACCCAATGGTAGAGGACACAATGTCAGAACCTTGGGCCGAGGAAGGGGAAGGGGAAAAGGGAGAGGTAGGGGGTCTGGTAGGGACCTCTGTGAAACCCCAAAAAGAAAACTGGGGGGCCAGCTGACACATATCAAGAGCTTTGACTTATCAAAGGTGATGGTAGAGGAAGCAGAGAATGAAGATGACACACACGAGAAGGTGCAAACGACTGAAGTAGTGGCTGATAGTCGGTCACAAACCCTTGTTCCCCTAGCTGTCACACCTCTGCATGATGGATCAATAAGGAACTGTGTCACTCTAGAGAAAGGGGATACACAGAAAAATGAGCACATGTGGGCAGAGGGATCAGAGGTTATTGGCTCAGTAAAGAAAGAAGGTGGGGATGTGGTGATTAGATCGTCTGGAATGGCAGGCAGAGGAGCACTAGTGGTTAGAGGTAGGGGAGGGAGGGGGATGATGGGAGCTACTTGTGCATCGAAAATGAAAGTAGAAGTTGAAACAAAGGGAGGGGGTGAAGATGGTGTTGTCATCGGTTCTAAGATTGCTTCCCCAGTTCACTCAGAGGCATTGCGTAAGCCAGAGGAGAACAAAGATGGAGAGATGGAACATGTAGATCAGACTGAGTCCAGCGTAGTTAAATCTCCAGCGTGGAATGGAGACACAGTACACCTATCTGACACTGAACCTGAAGAAGAGTCAATGGAGGACTCTGGAAATGGACTACTATCAATCTCAGGTTCTGCTTCAAGGTCAGGAACTCCTCAGGACCTTGACTCTGAGATGCGGGTGGACCAAACCCCTGACAACACAGACCAAGTTTCTTTATCAGTAACTCTGTCCAATGGAAACTTCACCACACCAACAGACCATGACCACATATCAACACCTATGGAAGTGGAAACGTCTTGTCCACCTATGGTTTCTCCTTCCAACCAGGGTCCTATTGTAGTGTGCAAAATGCAACACAGCTGTGCAATAAGAGACCACGTGTTGTACTGTCACCCAGGAACCTGGGAGAAGGAGGAGATGGAAGAAATGTTGGTTAAGGATCAGTCAGAGGAAACCGCTGGAAAGACCCTAGATACAGAAAGCCAGGAACAGCTTATTGATATGATCCACGGTAAGATGTGTTTTGAGCACACGGAGCTGACAAATGTCTCTGTAACAATAAATCACTGATATCGTTACACAAAAGATAAATGAAGTAACTGCTGAGGATAGCAGCATTTTTCTATTATATAAGATCCATAAAACATGTGGCCTCATCCATAATATTGCCAACTCACACAGATGTGATCTAAACTGTTCAATATACTGCTGTTTATGCATAATTAAACCCTTTATTTTCTGGATTAGAAGTAGATGTATGTGTTAATGTGCATACTCATCCTTTTAGTATTTAGAGTATTTAGTAGTCATTTCTTTGTTAATATTTGTAATATTTTTTTCTCGAGTGTACAGATTTTAATGGCACAGTACAAAAAAGCAGTAACACCCGCTTGTCTGTGAATGTTCTCAGTCATCCAGGTCATGGTTATTGAAAGTAGCAACTGGACTCTTGGTTCTTGAAGAAGTTTGTTTTCCATCCAGAAGGCATCAAGACAACTGATAAAGCCTTGATCAAGAGAACTGATAAAACCTTCTGGATAGAAGACGAAACGTCTTCAAGAACCAAGAAACAAGTCCAGTTGCTACTCAACAGGACCTGTGGGATACCACCCACTTGGTTCTGCCACAAAGTATAAAGAATAAAGTATTTTTGCTTCATCTTGTAGTGTAGTTCATTTAGATTCATTCAGAACTGTGTTAACGTTGCTCATGTAATATTCATATAATCATGTTATAATGGAGTCTTCTCCTTTTAGAGTTTCTTGAGGGCTTCTATATGAAGTATGGCAGTTTCATTCCTTTCAACGAGACAGATGTCCTGGAATACCTGAAGAAAAATGGCAACTCTGACCTCAGCAACAAGTAAGAATGAATCTACCTTCTGAGTAATGGGACATATGTTTTGTGATGCAGATACAACTAAAATATTGTATTGATTTAACAGTTTACATGCAAAGATTGTGGCAAACAGTGGTTGATTTTGCGATAGATGTTCTCACTGCATAAAAAAGTCTGTTTTAAAAAGTCTTCTGAGATAAAACAACTTGACGATCACTCACCAACACAAAACAGAAACATGGATTTTACTTGATGCCTTTTTAAATAATTATTAAATATATAAAACCAACCTAGTTGTCAGAGTATTCCAATGTTTGCACAGTACTCTGAATCTGGACCTGTTTAAAATAAGAGGTGTTTAAATTACCATCACTGTGGCATAGTGGTGTAAGGAAATATCGAGTATCATATTATGTTTTGTGATACTGTATTAACTCTTAAAAATGTTGTATTGATTTTTAATTAGCTGTTTACATGCAGAGATTTAGCAGAGAGTGGATTATTTTCTGTTGTGTGTAAATTAATTAGATGTTCTTATTGCATAAAACAACAAAAACACTACTTTTATAAAACTGCATAAGGTGGTGTTTTTTTTATATTATGACAGTTTTCTTGAAAATAGATTTTTATAAAGTCACAGTATAACACTTTGCTTGCAGTACTTTATTACAACACAGTATACAGAACTGTAAGCCCAGTATCATGATCATATCTCCAGATTCTGTTGTGTGCTGTAGCAGTTTTGTTTCTGTTAAATACTTTTTGTAAATACCTTTTTGAAGTGTAATTTTAATCTCCTAGCTAAAGGTCTCTCTTATCTGAGTTTCTCATAATTCTTAAAATGTGTCTTATTATGCATTACACATTTTTGTGTGTGTTGTAGAAAGCTGGACATCAAAGGGATGATGACACGGTACAGGGCAGGGCTGGCCTCTGCTCCTATTGCAGGCTTTATGGTGATGTACAACAAACACACTCTGAGCCTGGAGGACCTTGCCACACTGGAAGAACAGAATTGGCTTAATGACCAGGTAAAAAAGGATGAAGGTTGTACAGGTAAACAAAAACCTTGCTTCCACTAACACTGCCCAGAGAGAAACAAGAAAGTCGCTTTTGATTTAAGCTTGAGACTTAAAAATGAAAATTGTTGGTTGTTGACATTTAGTGATACTGGACAGCATCTTCACTTCTCTCTCTCTGTTCTTTTGCATGGTCAGATTATCAACATGTATGGAGAACTCATTATGCAAGCAACACAACACAAGGTGAGTCAGGGTGTGTTACATACAGCCCTAAAGGATATAGAAAGATTTATTAAGATAATTATAAAATATAGGATGTATCACAGCATGTCACATTCTAAAAGTTATATCAGATATATGTATAGATTGTAAAATTCTCTTTTTCTTTACTAGGTTCACTTTTTCAACAGTTTTTTCCACAAGCAGCTGGTTGCCAAGGGTTATGAAGGTGTGAAGAGATGGACTAAAAAAGTAAGGAGGAAGATTTTGGAATAGTTTTGCCAGGCTTCAGTTGGTTTGACCAACATGACAAGCAGCAGTTGCCATGCACAGATTTAGTTCACAGTCAACAAATTTTGCAGTCTGGGTGCTGCAGTCTAAATTTAGTGTAACTGTAACTTTGGTATCTTGGACACTTAATTTATGTGTAAGTTAAATTGTGTTTTTTTTTCCACAGGTTGACCTGTTCTCCAAGTGGCTCTTGCTAATTCCCATCCATTTAGAAATCCACTGGTCTCTTGTCACAGTCACCATGGCAACCAAAACCATCAGTTATTATGACAGCCAAGGCATTGTCTTCAGACACACAACAGATGTGAGTGCCTTTATGCATGTTGATTTTTTTGGGTTTTAATTTATTGTATCAGATTTCGGATAGTGTTGAACTGTCAAAAAAAAAAAATATATATTTCTAAATTAGATTTTTGTAACATGAGATTATTATGTACTGTAACAAACCAAAGCAGAGCAGCACCAATATATGATTAGAAGATATTTTAATAGCTAATTATTTAGCTTGTTGTAGCGCGTTAACATAATTGCAAGAGTTGCAATGCATGTGATGCATGAAATTTTTTATTTAATCTCTAAAATAAATTGGCTAACTAATGGTATTTCTAGTGGATGTGTCTAATTTGAGGCAACTGTTTTGATGAAAATATGATAGTAATGATAGCAGCTAAGCTTTGTTGGCAGTGCAGTCTGCCTAGCAGGCTTCTCTGTGACAGCGCCACCATTTATGTGAAATGAGAGCTTGTGGATGGACCTGCTCTGCCACTGAGGTGGCTTTACGGGAAGCAACACGCTAACACTGTAACTTTCTTAAACATTCGGGTGATTGGAAACCTAGAGGAGCACTGACAGTTCAGTGCATTCAGCTTCAGAAAGTGCCTAGTCAAGTCAAGCAAATTAAGAAATACTGAAATCAAGGTGACGACAAAACACAACAAAATACTAAAAAAAGAGTTGTGTTTTCTGTAGAAGCTAATTTTGGTTAATATTATAATCATTTGCACCTACTTGAGAATATTCCTATTTTTTTGCTTGTTTAATTGACACGGTATAATGAAATCTGAAATGAAATCTAAGGTTCATGAAATGTTCATAAACCCAATTAAACTTTCTGTCTGGAGAGGCGTTGATATATACGCTGTTGGAGACAGTGGCAGTACTTTGCTCCATTTTCACTGTAGCTTAACTTGTTTTTGTCGGTTCCTTTATATGTTTTAGAACATAATGAAGTATCTTCAGTCTGAAGCCAGAGAGAAGAAACAGACAGCTTTCCAGAAAGGCTGGAAGATTACCATCATCAAGGTAACCCTGCTCATGTTGTGCTCATTGTGTGACCTTAAAACATTTACTTTATTTGGTAATGCAAGCACATTTTTGTACCACCTTTTTCTGTTGCTATATTTGGGGGTTACTGCAGATCTGCATAATGACTTTGAACAATAAATCAAGTCCCTGTTCCATTAATTATTTTTTATTGGCTCTCTGACTGCTACAGTAAATCAAACTAAAAACATAGTTACATGTGTAGAATGAATACTTTCATAAATAGACATACTCTGCTCAGTTCATAAACTGAGATTGTATATCTTCTGTCTGGCTTGCTGGATGACTGGGACTTGTTGACTCCTCAGGGTATTCCTCAGCAGAAAAATGACAGCGACTGTGGCGTTTTTGTTCTTGAGGTGAGACATTTTTCCTTTTCCTACCTTTACTGCTGTCTTCCTGTCCTTCACCCAGTTCTTTAATTCCCTTTCCACCAATTCCTGTTTGCTCCCTCTCTTTGCCTATTTGTCATGTTTCTTGACAGCAAAAGTAAATAAAATAGATCTGGTTTTCTGGTGTCTTTTCTGCCTCTGGTTTCTACGCAGATTTGATCATTGCCCTGTCTCCTGGGGAGCTAAAGGCATTTAAGAGAGGCTTGGGTCATTGTATGCACTTAATATGACTCCACAGTGGCTGTAGATTATTTTCCTCACTATTTGTGTTTCTATCTTCTAGTACTGCCGTTGTCTCTCTGTGAAGCAACCACTGCTCTTCAGTCAGGAGGACATGCCTCGCATCCGCAACAGAATCTACAAGGAGCTGTGTGACTGTCGCCTCAATGACTGAACATCTAAATAACCACCTCATTTCGTCATTGACTGCCAGCCTGGTTTCATAAGACAGTCTGTCCAGGTCTGTCAGACTGCCTGTTTCACTGACAGACGGTTATATAAGCTAACACAACTTGGCCATCTGTATTCCAGACAGCCCGAACTGCCTGTCTGCCTGCGACTGACAGCTGAGGACCTGTCACTTTTGGGACTTATGGCAAATGTTGGAGTCGATAGCTAGGAAAGTTTTTACTTGCAAACTTGCAGTGAACTACTGATCTGGCCACCTGCTGACCTATCTGAGATGCTGTACCCATCAGTTCGTTTTTGTGTTTTACAATTACCATCCCCAGTGGATTTCAACCAAATGGCCAAACAGCTATGTTTAAGGACACAACAGGGAGCTGTGACTTTCACTGAAGACACAGGTGTTGGGCCCACCTGGACCAATGGGATGGACGTTCCCTCTCAAATGGAGTGGCCTTATGTTGCAAAAGGCCATTTTAAACTAAATGACATTTTAATGGTTTATTTTATGCTGGACTTAACAGCAGTGCCACGCTTACAGTTACATGCGTGTTTTGTAACATATAAACATCTTAGGCTAAGATGTGTGATACAGTGGACCAACTGTTCACTTGAAACTTGAAGGTTTGAGTTGGTTTCATTCTCTTGGACTGCAGATATTTGCACGGTCAAAAGCCTATCCCTTGAGTCTAGACTAACAGCTGAATGTACTGACCACGTTTCTTCCTGGCTGCCTCGCAGCCTGGTGACTTGGCCCCAAACAGGCTAGAAGTATGTTGGCTGTGGCTTGAAATATGGATATTATTTTTCATGGTAATTTTTGTTCAAAGTATTACATTTTTGACAACTTAATCCAAATAAATTCTTATTAAAATTCCAGTTTTTCCACATTGTTACTCTGCGCTTTTGTTGTTTTGCTGTGATTACATTCTTGTGGTAGATTTTCAGCTAAAAGCCATTGTTCAGTTGTTGTTCATTTCAATCCAGCAATTTCAGTTGAAGACAGTTTCTCAGGCTGGTTAGTAAATTTCTTGTTAAGCTGTACATCTGGCTGCTGATGTGATGACCACAGTTTTTGATTTTAGCCAAGGACTATCTCCAGCTTTAAATTTTCAACGCTTCATATGTATGCATTAACACGGAGAGTCATGGTTACAGTGGGACTTTATAGCAGAGAAACAATTGGACCTCAGCTACTTTGATTAAATTTTCTGTTCAAAATAGTTTCTATTGTTATGTTCACTTATGTATTTACAGATTGTCTTGTACTTTTACTGGCCTACTACTGTACATGCTTGCTTTGGCTAAAAAACATTTCTCGACTGTTTTTATTGTTATTATTAAAAAGCCAATACTTCTGGGAATTTTGTTGTAGCTTGTCCCCTAATTAGTTTTGAATGAATAATGTACTGGTGTCAAGCAAAATCATAAGAAAATGCGTGCTCTACTTGTGGTGATAATTAAGACGAAAACAGAACTTCATATGCACACATAGCCACATTTATCCAACAGGACCATCAAATGTCTCCGACCTACAGAACAAATACAAAATAATTGCTCCTGAATCGTCTCAAGTCTGATATCGATAGGATGTCATTAACTTTATGTCTTCACTCTCTTGTAGTTGTGCTTCTTCCTCTCTGTCTCCCTCTGTCTGCACAGGTATCTCTGGCCCTACAAACCTGCCCAGTGTTTTGTCTGTTACTTGTTATTATTCTTTAGTTGCTTGTGCTTCTTCTGTCTCTCTGCTTTCTACTGACCTCAGCCTCAGTCGAGGCAGATGGCAGCCTGTTTCTTTTGGAAGTTTGCTGTATTTATTCCTCTCTCTTTGTTGGGTTTTCTACTGTTTATAATTCTATATAGTTGTATTGTTATATTCTGTTAGTGCCTTGAGAAGACTTGAAAAATTCAGGGAAATATAGTGTAAATTGTCACTTTGTCTATTTTTAGTGATTAAATGACAGGAGGGACCTTCAAATTAAGTCTATTCTTCCACCACTAGTGTGGTTAGTAAAGCTATCATTTGACATCATCATGTAACATATCATTACACAAATAACTTGAGTAATTACCAAATGCAGTTATTAAATAATGATTTCATTTATTATGGGAAGAAAACATGTTTAAGTTCATTCAACATAACCTCAATCGGATTTAAGTCCAGAACTTTGACTAGGCCACTCCAAAATCTTTATTTATTTATTTTTTTTTTTTGCCATTCAGAGGTGGACTTGCCTGTTGTGGATTGTTTTGAGGCCATTAACTGATGGCTGGATATTCTCCTTCAGGATTTTCTCAGTTCCAAGTTTTCTCAGTTTGTGGATAATGGCGCTCACTGTGGTTTGCTGGAGTCCCAAAGCCTTAGAAATGGCTTTGGGACCCTTTTTCAGGCTGATATATGTCATTTACTTTGTGTCTCATCTGTTATTGAATTTCTTTAGATGGTGGCATAATGTGTTTAACATGCTTCACTTTGTCAGACAGCTTCTATTGAGTGGTTTCTAGATTTAACAGGTGTGGCAGTAACCAGCCCTGTTTGTGCCAAGTGAAATTGAACTCAGCTTTCCAAAAAATGTGGTTAATCAGAGTTCATTCATGATTTAGCAAGAGGGTGGCATAGCTTTTATTTAAAATAAATTTTAAAAACTGCATTTTGTATTTACTCATATTATCTCTGTTTAATATAAAAGTTTGGTGATCTGAATCTGTGATAAATATGCAAAAAATAAACAAATAAATGAGAAAGGGGCAAATACTGTACATTGTCATAATAATGTTGCGTAAGCCAAAAACCCAAACCTGAATAAAGAATTTGTGAAAGACCAACATATTGTAGTTGGGGGCTGAAGAGCTAGTGCATTACTGCATAATTACCAGAAGAGGGTGTCCTATAATGAACAATTAACATTTAGCCATGCACATCTGCTTTTTGCTTGGCTTCCACCTAGAACACAAGGTCAGAAACATGTCAGTAGGCTTGAAGCTGGTTTGAGGTTGAATGTTTTTCCCAATAATTTTTTTTTGGCGAAGACACTGACATGAGTGCTTAGTCTGTGCCTCTTGGGTGAAGGATGGTCTGCTAATCATTGTGTAAGTCTGACTACCTTAGTGCTACATACTTTAATGTCATGTAAGCATTACATGGGCCTGTAAATGAACTGACCTTTTTGTTTATGCAAATTATGTGGTTCATAAAGGAAGGTTTTCTCTTGAGATTGCTACTGGGGATTCATCATTTCTGTCTGTGGGCAATGTTTTCTCCATGTAAAATATAGAGTTACTGTTGTTAAGGAAGTAATTGAAGGGCTCAGAATAAGTTTACACAGTCAACCTTTTCCATTATCTAGGAAATGTCACCCCAGATTTAGACTAGACGCTACCATCTATTGTAACATCCTTCCTTCCCTTAGGATAACAAAAGCAGAGATTTATGGAACAATGAGTTTAAAGTGAAATTACAAATGACAAGTCTTTTGTATTTTAACAAGTCATTTGTATTTTGATATATATTGTTTTCACTTGTGACCTTAAATGCGTGTACGGAGACCGAACAGGGGGACAAATAAATACATAAATGTAGATTCACATCAATGCAGTGAGCAAATGCCACTTCCAATAAATATAAAGGCTGGAAGTGGCCTTTGAAGTTTTCCCCAATAAGCAGTTGTTTTAATAAATATTATAGCCATTGCTAACATATAAGCTGTATCTGGTTTCGGCATCATTAGTGATGTGAGGAAGGTTTGGACATGCAGTAGGAGGTGAGGTGTCTCCGTTGTCCCCTCTCATCAAATTTAATTCAGCTCTGCACACTCAGGTTAAGTGCTGCTAAACACTGCATTATCTCTGATGTGGGGATGCTATAATAGGATGAGCTGATAAGACCTAGGAAAACACTGTTCTGCCTGTGTGTGACAGGCAGGTAAATGCTTGCTGGGATAAATCTGATCTCATCTCCCAGATGGACTTGTCATCTTTTCTTTCAGTCCACTTGCCTTTGCTAGGTTTTTAAAAGAAATCCCCTCTAGCTTAGCCTCTCTGATGGCTATCTGTCTGGAGCCACCGAAGTTCAGCTTCAGCTGTATTGTCCTGGGGAAAATTGTGTTTACTGGCAGAGCTTAAGACACAAAAGAAGACACACAAAAATATCCATTAAAGCATTCAATAAAATGTAATCGAGACATAATTAAAATAAATAACAGATCAGAGAAAGTCACCACTGAAGATAAATAAAAACCCATATAGAACATGTAGGATAAACCTGGTAACTGCAAATAGAGCCAGTTCACACAAAACATTCAGTCTGTTGGAAGAGTCTCACCTTACAATTATTTTGGGCACTATGAATCTGTAAACAATTTACAGTGATAGTCAATCAGGTGCTAAAAAAAACAAGTCCTGAACCCAGGTGAGACCCTTACTGTGAGAGTGGGAGAGTGTTACCCACTACACTACCGTACTGCCTGTAGATGTAACCTTCTTTAAGTTCTAACATGACATAACCATTTTAAAGAAAATAACAATCAATATAAAACAATAGCAAAGTCAAAGAAGACACTTGCAGACTGCAAAGTGAGACATTTTGATTAAAAAATACTTACAATGGCTCAGTAATCTGCAAATTGATAAATGCAGAAAGAAGAATACGCACATACACACACAAAAAAATAATCTTACAAGATAATACCACTGAAATCACACTTGTTTATGTTTGGACTAAAATGTGAATTATTTTGGCATTTTATAAGCAGAAATGTATAAGCAGAAAGCATAAAGAAGATTTTAAGGACAATAAATAGTGGATGAATTTCACATTCAGAATTTGGACACTCGCATACAATGATACTAAATGAGAGACAGGCCCTGTCTGTTTCGCTCAGAGAAGAGGAGGAATATGTAAACCAGTCAGATCAAGAAGTCCTGCAGGGCTTCTTCAGCTCTACATCTGATTTAAACAGCATTTAAGCAGAAAATCTATGCTTCAACAAACAGACTACAAGACGCTGCTTTCTAGCCTAGTGAGAAAATAGCTAAAAACATGGGCACTATTTGTAGAAGTAAATGCACTAAAAATTTTATTATTATATTAAATGAAATGACACAAGGTTGTACAGCTCCTGTAGACAGCTTTCAGCCAACATACTGTCTGCTGTCATACTCTCTGTCCCTTAATATTTGTCATGCCTGAAAATTACGTTAGACATGGAAGGAGGACATAATCTATTAATCTCAGACAGAAAATGAGTATAATAGAAGCCTTAATACTCTGATAAAAAAACTTTTCAGGTCATCTACCAGCTGCTTTGAAATAAAACCATCCAGTGAGATTATGTTATTACCTGTATCATGACTGCATTTTGCTCTGTTTGAGATTGTTAATGCTAAATTTAGACTGAATTGTGATCCTATATCTAACAGTGCCTCACCATGCATTTGCTGATTTCTGTGACAGGAACTTTGTTGTCTGTACCAAGAGAAGCCTTATTTGTTTGGAAATCCATGGTTTTGTATTCAGATAAAAGACTACCTGCTTGGTGGGTGTCACAGTCTTTGATGTAGCCATACAATACAGTACATTTGTCAGTTCATTAGATGAATCTTCCAACACAGAGCATCCTGTACAGTTGACACAGCCCTGCAGGACAGATCAGACAAAAGCAGACCAGATTTGTCTTGGTAGCTGAAAGAGTCTTAGCACAGAGCAAATAAAGCTCAGATAAGAGGAGGGAAGAAGAGTTTTTTCTTTAAAAAAGAGAAGCTGGATTAAAAAAAGTTTGGAAGAGCTGAGGTCAGAGGTGCAGCAAGTGTTAGTGTTAGTAATCATACATATTAGAAAAGTTATATAAAGCGTGGATGGAAAATGAGCCTTTAATAAAGAGAGGGAGAGAGAGAGAGGGATTTGGATTTAGGTGAATATTTAAAGATCTCATTTCCCACAAAGATAATCCCTTATTCAAATCCCAGTTCACTTAACCTATAGCCAGTAATGCAAATAAAAATGTGAAATGTTAACTGATCACACTAAGTAATCAAGTACTCATAAATATTTTTTCTTTTTCTAAATATATTTGTGAGCTTTTTGATGGTACAGAAATATACGTTTCTCTTTAAGCAAGATGCAAGTCCCATATTCATACAGTAAGTGTTGGTTTAAAAATACAATATTTCTCTTCTTTTATTTATATTTATTTTACCATTTCAGTAACAGTCAAATGCTACAGAGCACCATTTAAATTAGATTTGTCTTAGTGTCACAGGCTAACAAGACCCATGGGGAAATGTGGGCTATCAGACATGTATACTGTATTAGGCAAAAGTACAACATATATTCAACTATAATTACACATCAGAACACTTTATAAAGTGTAATATTAAAATATTAAAATTTTGGGTTGGATCATCTGTGAACACTGGCCCAGCAGCTTTTTACTCATGTCCACCTACTGAATACTGCTAAACTTTGTTTGTTGATTTTCATCTGTTACACCGTGTACTGCTTTTTGTTCTACAAAAGCTGGGCTTTGCTAATCTATTGTCTTTCTCATTTATTGAACAGCATAGGCATCATAACAGTCAGTAGCTCCACATGGTGATTTGAGCTGACTGTGCTGCAACAGATGGACATCTTAATCTTTCTCACCATCCCCTCCTCCAGCAGCACTTCTATCTTAGTATTATGGGTCTATGCTCTTTACCAGAACCAGCAGACTGCAGACATGCATTTCTGAGAACAACATCAACACTGAAATGAGTTAATATTGCAGCAGCCTGAGCAAAACAGCTTCTATTTTCTTAATGCCATATGTGTACTATATATAAAATCACATTTGATTTAACTTGTAATATGCAGTATCAAATGTTACATTTTACTGCTGGTGTTTGCATCAATGCTACATATGAGGATAGACAATTATTGGATCTAGTAAAATGCTTTAAACAACAACCAGTTGAAGGAAGTGGGAACTGCTTGTGAACACAGTTTTCACAGATCATAACCTCTTAATTTGATATGGGGAAGCTGTTAGTTGCTTATTTAAATATCCAGCAGTTATGGAGCAAAATGATCATTTATTAAAACATGAGTGTAAGTCGAATATTTAATCTCCTTTAGCTCTGTTTTTGGTCGCCACCAACCCCTGATGCTCATAGTTGACACTTTAGCTGCAAAGTTCTCCACTCGGGCTATTGCTAAACTTATCTGTCTGCATTTTAGTAGCTGGCTGATCAGGTAGTCACTGTTTTTTTAGGGATTTTAAATGCAGATAAGTAAGAGAATGACATGACTGAACAAAAACTGTAAAACTATCTATCTATCAATACATTTTAAACAACCTGAACAACCAGAACAAGCTACAAATACTAAGTTCTGTAACCTGAGAATTTGTTCTCTACCATCAATTGACTTTAATCCAAACTAAAAATTATACTTTTGATTAAGGACTAAAATTAAAACCTTCAAGCAAAACCTCACTATATTTAAGGTATTTGAAAAACAAACAATACACTCAATGATCAACAGTAATGTTGTGCTTTCTTTATTGTAAGCTACAGTCCGTTCTTAACACCAAAACTAAGTCTGAAAAAGCCACACATGCATGGACACACACACACTCACACAAACTTCACTGTAACCACGGGGGCCACAGTTCTGAAGTTCTTCCTGTTTTCAGAGAGCTTGACATAACCCCCTACATCCTTCCATCACCATGACAATGCCCTCTGGGCAAATCAAAATAACGCTAAATGTCATGTAGGGTTTACTCTACATGTAGCTTGTTGTCTTTACTAAAACAGGCAGAAATTACAAACCAACAAAATGCAAAATTTTTTTGGATGTTATACAGAGCAGTATAACATCCATTATACTGCACTGTTTGTTTTTCTTCAGCTTTATCTCATCTTCTTCACATTATCTGTATTCAGCTGAGAGTCACAACCTGAACTGGACTTTAGTACATGCTTGTTTTAAATATATGAGCTCAGTGTCATTGGGCAGTGATGCTCTGGTATATTCTTTTTCTACAACCACAAATTTGTCTTTACATTTTAGTTTTTATAAGATATTAGCAATATTTTTTGTCTTCCCAGTCATTATGCTAAGCTGAACTGACCAGCCCTTAAACAGTACTTCATAGACCTGAGAACAAAAGTATCTTCATCCTCACTTTAAAACTCTGATCAATCCTCATAAGGACATGAGTATAAAACCACACACATTTCCAGCAGCCTTGTATTGGCAATAACATTTAATTTTCTATTCCTTCCATTGCTAGAGTGTGTTTGGATTTGTAGCAATCACTTTCTCAACTCATTACAAAGAGGATTAAACACAGCATTATTACTCCATCTAGGGAAATTTAGAAACAGATTTTTTGGGGACATGCAAACCTCAGTTGATTTGCAGAGGAGCCTGTGAAGCTTTTATTCTCACAGACCTAAGATTTATTTGCATCGATATGTAGTTTCACACAGTGTCTTTTCTCAGCCGGAGAAAGACAACTTTGTGTTTCCAGAGAGAAAGAAATTCAACAGCTGAAATGAAACAGCCGGTTTATCAGTGTTGTGAAGGAAAATGTGGCTGATTATGAATCTTCTACCAAGCAGGTGGGGTAGAGTATTGGGCATTTTGTCATACAGACTGAAGGGAAATCATGAGCCTCCATTTCATGGCTCAGTGGAAAACAAAGACACTGATGATATGAGAGAACTATGCTCCCCATGGTGTTAAAGTATGAGACTGTGCTGTCATTTTCTTTTATTATAGCCAACAAACCTCGGTAGCAAACAAAGCCATTAATTAGTATTGATTGTTTGGTAGTCTACCCTGTGGTGTTCTACAGGTGGACGTGTTCAGAAATCCTCTGTGTATGTGCATATTTAATATGTATGCACATTGTGTGTTAAGCATTCATAACCATTGGTTATCTGTGCTTGGGATCATCTTACTCTTAGTAAAATATCAAGTGTTATGAAAATTTGTAAACTGCGGACAAGATTGTGCCTCCCTATTTTCTGTTTTGATGTGTGTGTGTGTGTGTGTGTGTGTGTGTGTGTTGATGGTTGTGATTCCAGTTTCTCATGTGTGTTAATGTGTGTATGTGTACAAAGACAAGGTTATGCTGGTGAGTAATGACAGGTTGAGGAGAATGAGATTGCACAGTGTGTGGGTAAAATCTCTCAGCACGCCTCGCTCATTGTACGCAAGATGACTCAAGTGAGTAACAGGAACTTAATGTACCTTATCTATGTACCTTTCAAGTACATAAACCTTTAAAGGTGAAATATGTGACAGTAATGATAATGATGATTCATAATTATTAAAAGATAAGTAGATAGACACAAAGATAAATCATCTCTAACAATACCAGGGTTGTTTAAAGTACACAAATGCAATACTCAAGTAAAAGTGCAAGTAATTACTTTGAAAAAATACTTCACTACGTATAAGTACACTCTGACTTTGAACAATGTACAATTTGATGCCATAAATGTAGATGTCTAGTCCAGATTGTGCGACAAATTCTCAAAGGTAAAAATTGTGGGAAAATGTACCTATAGACTGTGAAACAGTCAGTAAAGGTGGGGTTGATATTAACTAATTATTTAGTGACAGGAGGTTAATCCATAAATGATTCATGAGCATTTTATCGGTTTATAAAGTTTTTATAAGAATCTAACACTGCAAAAAATAAGTAGGTAAGTAACTATTTTCTTTTTCTTTCTGCTGGTCTCATTAGGAGGTTACTCACTGTTAGTTGTACAGAATACAGAAAAAGATCAAGGCTCGTTGTTTTGTTGAGGAAGGCCATGTAAGTAAATAAAACAAGTAACTAATTTTGAAAGAGATGGCTTGGATCAGTTTAGCCTTTTGAAAATATTATATATGAAAGTGTCGTCAAGAAGACCAACTATAGATATTATATAATGCCACTCCATTCATGTAGGAACATTGTTTCTATCATTGCTTTTTTGCTGAACACTGTACAGTTATGTGCTCCTTCGGGTGTTGAAAAGGTCCAAAACTGCATTTTAATAGGTCAAGATACACAAGTAGTATGTTTTCTCACAGTGGATACAATGGTTAGGAAAGAATAAAGGTCAGCTTGAAGTTAAAACTCCGGTGTTACAACGTGGGGATTTGTTGTGTCATTTATTTTAGAGGATAAATACTGAATATGACAAAACAATTTCAAGACATATGCCGGATAAGGTCATACTTGTTACCTCTGTTTACCACCTACAAACTACAGATATGATTTTGTGAAGTTCTTGACCTTTACCACACGATGTTTCTCATTTTGACACCACACACAGGGATAATTATGATAATAATGATGGAAAAACAACTCTCATCTGTTACAGCAGCTTGCAAATGTGCTTTGATGCATCTTCTTGGCTCTGCGGCTTTCAAGGTCAAACTAATCTTAACTGCTGTGCACATAAATGATGGGATAAAGTTGTTTTTGTGTGAGACACGGAGAAAATAAAATAGAAGATGTTTGGGTTTTTTGTATGTGGCATAAAATATTCTTGTAATTCAAAAGACACAGACATGCAAACATGTTGTCACGTTTTTATTCATGAGCTGTGTTCAACAGATGATGAATATCTTTCCAGTTAGAGAGAAAACAGGATGCAGCAGCCAGTGGAAGTGTGAGGAATAATAAATCTGTAATGTCTGAAAGAAAAAGAGAGAAACAATATGATGTTCATGGGAGAAAAGGATCAGAATTTCACTAAAATAAGCAGCAGGAAGAGACAAATCACTGTGGAGAGGAAACATACAGTTACAGTTCTAGTGTGAAACAATGGTATAATATTTATGTGTATATTATCTGTCCACTTGTGTACCTGATAACATATAAGAAGACAGTCCTGTCTTTTTTTTCCTTTAAATTATTTATTACATTCTGATATTTGTATGTATTTTTGCCTACCTGTTACCAAAAATCTTTGTGTGTATGTACATGCTTATGTGCATGTGTCTCAGCACCCTGCTCAAACTACCAGATGGCAGTGTTTTCTAATCTCGGTTGTGTTACTTAAGTTGTAAATCCCCTGTTGAAAAACACACAGACACACTGATACATACACACACACACACACGCTTGACAGTGGTTCTGTTTCCTCAATTTTGACAGAAATAAATCCACATAAAAAGATGGAACTTTTATTACACACATGTACACACACCTACCTTTTTACTATTCTAACATCATTAATAACACAAAAAATAACATATATATTGCTGTATAGAGAACAGGGTGAGTCAGAGAGAGACAGCAGAGTCAGTTAGCAGTACTAAATGCACTGTGTCTTAGTTTCAATAAATATCATTGATGACACCCAGTGCCATCATCTCATATGCATATGGATGAGTCCAGCTCTTACCTGTTGGTGCCCAGTGACAGCATTGGAGAGGAATTAGGATGGTGAAATGAGATCAGTGTGAAAGCATTATGATATAATACTTCCATCACAGTTGTGATAGAATTTCAGTCTCTGAAGCAGTAGCTATTGAGCTTTGAAATCTGATTTGCATATAATGATTTAGAGATATTTTATATCATCTCAACATAAGGATGTCTAAATGTGAGACTGAGGCGCAGGTGTAGGAATTGAATTCATTTGAATTCATTTCTGTTTTGTTCTTTTTCAATTTAACGTTTTCTTCCCTCTATGGTTGCAAATAAAATGCAGATCAGTTTAAGAATATGAATAAACTTAAGCAGACTAATATCACTATATCTGTTGTCAGAGGTGATGTTTACATCCCAGCATACAAATGTTTATCTGCTGTAAACACACAATAACTATTCAGAGTGTGATTTTATTTGTAGAAGTAAGACAGATGAGTATCTTATAATACTGTACATCTCTTTGTGTGTGTGTGTGTGTGTGTGTGTTCACAGTCCTTACCTCCACAAGGATATTTATGTGCATACTCAAATAGCAGGACTTCTCCTTGTGCTTCTCCTTGATTACTATGAACTACATAGGATAGACTGGGACTAACTATACATTGTCTGTAAAGCCTGAGCCAGCAGGAATCAAGTGGTTTAAATTGCTTTGTGTGTGCAGCTGAGTGTGGAGACGCAGAAAAGGAATGTGTGTGCATGTATTGTAGTTTCTCACAAGAGCACCCAGAGGCTCAAATAGAAAGGAAGAAAGATTGCAACTCCTCAGGGTTTCTGCTTACTACAGAACTATACCAAATACACCTAAGGCATGTTGATTCAAACAAAAATTTCACTTTGATTCACTTTTTTTTCACAATATCTCTGTATGAGTGGTGTTTCAGCGTGACTTAAATTCATCCAAAAATAACAACATATATTCTAGAAACAGACAGGGCTATAGTGTCATATTTGCACATATGAGATAAATGACAGAAATGTGAAATCTTTAGATGTTTGACACAGAGTTGGTTGTATTAAAAGGGTCACATGAGCAGGCTGGACTAGAGAAATATGAGCAGTATATTAATAAAATCTGGTGAAAACACACAGACATAAACCCCAAGTAACATACTGTAGGGTTAGGTGAAAAAAGTAGGAAATATTTACATTGTCTTTGCATCTTTGTCTATGTGTGTCCCCACAAATGCTTCTGTTGCACAAAGTATCCTCTGTGGGATTGTCTGGAAAAAACACACTGAAATACTAATAGATTCAGTATTCATTTGTTTTTATCTGCAGGAAATGTTTTTTCACAAAGACAATATTCACACAATTCAGTGGAAAGGGTTGGATAACAGCACATTGCAGCTAATAGTATTGATATTAAAGATATGGCTTGGAAAGTTTCGTTAGACAGTTGGTTGTATTTAAAATACTGTACACTAAAACTGACACTATATCTGTAAAATCTGGGTATGTCACATTGGACATCAGGCTTTTTGATAAATGTGAATCTCAGGGCAATCAGAAAGATCTGGGTTATTAATTACAAGGCATAATTGTGATATGCATGTAATCAATAGTAACTGCATTTAAATCATGAAACTCGTAATCAGTCCACTCTGCTCTACCCAGCCTCCCCCTGCTTTGCTCCTCTCCTCCACACTCGGCTCAACACTTGAGGTATTTGTTTTGAAATTTAAATAAATGAAAATGCCACAAAACCTACTAATCAAACAGAAATACTTAAATTGGTTATAAAAGCGAACCTCGTTCAAAAACCTTTAGAGGTAAAAATCTCTGCTCTGTATTGTTCAGTGAATCTGTATCAGGTGCTTCAACAACACCTTACCACAACAACATGCATTTTGGAATATATTTCTATATTTCTAGTAAAGAAAAAAAATACAAATATATATAAACCTCTGCCATGCTGCAGTACATCTTTACATAATATGTTTTTTTCACCTTACGTAACACTATATCAGTTGTTTTCCTGAGTGAGATGAATCCAAATCTACTGGAATTGTCCAAAAAATAATATTTAGGAAAAAAAAGTCATTCATATTCTATTCATATAAGTTGCTGAATTGTTCCAGTGTGACTTTATTAAATATTCTGACATGAGGGTTTTATTCCTCATTTAGGCTAATAATCAGTGGACAATATGATAGTTGTAACTATGTGGATTGTAAATATTATTACTGATTGATAAGACCTTCTTGGTTTATTGAACAGTACATTAAAGACATAATGGCTGACTCTCTCTACCTCCATGTCGCAGTATGTTTACGAGCCCTGGAAAGACGCAACAGCAATAATGACAGGGAACAGAGCACCACAAGTGCTATTACGCAGATGCACACACAAAATGAACCTGTAATCGGCAGCACAATAGAGAAAGGATTTAAAAATGGGACTCTCCTCCCTCTAACATCTCTCCACCTCATTTCTGACTATGCCAAACCTTAAATACTTTATTTGCATAAGTGAACCTCACTGCTGAGTTCTCCCATTTGTTTGATTCTTTTCTGTCTCACATAAAAACATGCTTGATACTTTGCACAAAAGGTTGAACGACTGGTTACCGGAAATAAATAAATACCATCCTCATTTTGACAGAAACCTGCTTTAGCAGTCACTCGAAGGGATTAGACGTGGTTTGTGGTGGCAGAGGGACAAGGGATTTACCAAAAAAAAGGAAAATCCAAATCTCTCTATGAGGGGAGTGCCATAACGAGCACTAATATATTGATCATAAATGCCAATACACAGTCAGTCACCATTTCTCTAAATTTAAGTCAACACAGATAAATGGCACAAATACAATTTTGTTTTCATATTTCAGTGCAGATTTGCATGTGTTCTACTGGACTGTAAAGGAACTTGGTACTTGGATTAAAGTGGGAATTCATTACATGACAAAGCCTTCAGCCTTCAAAGTCAGGAATAGAATTTAAGGATCATTTTTGTTCCTCACTTATAGTATATTTTGCTTGCTGCAGAACAACAGAGATGCAAATAAGATTCAGATTTCCTTGTAGGCTAGAAGAACAAAGACTCGACTAGATTTATTTAGACTTTTGTCCATCTGTATTTTGACAGTATGCAGATTATGTGTTTAGCCGCTTGCATGGAAAAACTGCATGAAAGCTTCCCTGCAACCTCTGTAGTTAATGTAGGTCACTCTGTGTGCGCTCCAGTGGATTATATGACTCAAATGTCAAAAACTATATATCCTTGGCAGAAGAAATCACCTTTTTAAACCACAGAAAATCTGTAGTCTGTTTTTCACTAACTCTGCCCCCTTAGATATCAATGCAGAGTCTTGCAGGGTCACATGAGCAGGGAAATATGAGCAGTATATGAATAAAATCTGGTGAACACACACAGACATAAACCCCTAGTAACAAACTGTAGGATCTGTTAGGTGAAGAAAGTAGGAAATACTTACATTGTCTTTGTATCTTTGTCTATATATGTCCCCACAAATGCTTCTGTTGCACAAAGTATCCTCTGTAGGATACACAGAAAACGTTTTGAAATACTAATGGACTTCAGTATTCATTTGTTTTTATCTGCAGGAAATGTTTTCACAATGACAAGATTCAGTAGAAAGGGTTGGATAACGGCACATTGCAGCTAATGTTATTGATATCAAAGATATGGCTTGGAAAGTTTCTTTAGACAGAGTAATATAATTCACTATGTTTTTCTGGTGTCTGTTAAAAGATAAGGTTGGTGTAATGTTTTAATCTAAGTCCCCTGAAAAGACCAATACCTGACTTTACCAGTGTCCATGGAGTGTATGTATGGATTACATTGAATCTGACAATTAGTATTTATTCTAATCTACCCCAAGACTGCATTTGTAATCTCTGATAATGTTTATTGTAAAGGCAAACACCAAAATGCAACAATTTGGCATGCTTTGGATGGCAAGGTTCATTGTGCACAGTCATAAGCAGCAGTACCTCAGGCAGTGGCCACACAGGTAATATGTATTAATAGCATGAATTAATTTTTCTGATTCATGGAATTAGTTGGTTGTAATGAAAGCAGAAAATAAAACCAGCCTTGTCATTTCACAGTGCCATGGCACCGCAAGCAGTACAAGAAAATTGATTCTATCGTATCTTTGTCTTCCACTGAGCCATGAAATAGAGGCCCATCATTCCCCTTTAATCTCAAGGACTGAAAGCCCAAACATGAGTTTGGCCGAAAATCTCATAAACACAACATGATACGACATGACCTGGTGACCTGGCGACACACACATAGATCCACACAATTCAGTTACAAATTCATTACAGTATATGAGACCTCCAAAACATGAGAAAAGTTTTTTCTCACATTATTAAACATTATTTACTGCAACATGGGAACCGCTTTGGAAGTCAGATCACTGAGCTCATGTTGAGGAAGCTACTGTAGCTCTGACGTTAGTAATCATGCTGTGACTCATCACAATCACGGACAAAGTTATAACAATGATGACATGTCGCTCACTTTCACAGGTGTACAAAAATGTTCACACAGACTAAATTGGGATTGTGTGTTTAGCTGCAGATCAGGTGTGCAGAAAGTTCAGTAAGACCATTCTTCATCACAAACATAGTCCTAGATGTCTGTTATGAATAGTTATCTGAGGTTATTCCACATCATTTCTGTTGGGTTAAGTTGTAGACTGTGACTGAGCTACTGCAAAACGCAGATTTCATTGTTTGAAGTCATTCCATAGTTGAATGTTTTGGTTAATTAAACTTGTCCCACTGAGGGCACCACGCTCCATGCGATCATTCAGTATAATTTGCGTATGATAGATGCATGAACAAAGATATTAATCAGCTACAGCGATTCCTTCAAGCTTTTAGTTTTTTAGCTCCTTTTTTTTACTTCACTGCTCAGTCTATGTTGTGATTTTGGAAAAATCTTTCGGGGGAGAATAGCAACAAAAAAGTGGACTGATTCTTTAGATTACTTTTTAACCATTTCCAGCTTTATGGCAATATATTTTTGATTACATATCTTCAGAGATCTCTCTTTGTGAGGCATGGTCCATTTCAGCAAATGATCCTTGTGAACTGCACATCTCAAAATGATAAGTGTTTTATTTTCATGAGTAGTTCTAACCCACACCTCCAGTGATGTTTTGGTGACTCAGCTCCAGGTTTTCTAACTTCTGACTCCTTTCGTGGATGCAATTAGCCTACACATACTTTATCCAACCTACACCATGAATGTTAGAATAATGTATTGCACATAGTATTATTGGACAATGATTTGTGTATTATTAGCTATAAAATCATACTTTAATTATTGTGATTTAGATTAAGATGTGCCACATTTTAAAATATCATTCCAGTGAGATTACATGTTTTAGTGTCACTGTAGCTGGACTGAGTTTTCTCTGCCTTTTGGCTTTAGGCTAATTGTTTTGAAACATCAAGAAATGGTATGTAAGAGACTAAGTACATTTACCTAAGTATTGTACTTAAGTACATTTTTGAGGTACTTGTACTTTACTGGAGTATTCCATTTTATATTATAGCATTAGTTTCTAGTTACCTTTTGGATTCTTATATAAATTAGAACTAATATGAACTAATAAAGTGCTGATGTATCATTTATGGATTAACCCACTGTCAACGCATTACATGGTTAAAATCAACAGCACCTTGATAGACTGCTGTTTCAAAATTTTTAGCATAATTTTCACCTTTTTGCATGGACTAGACATCTACGTGCATTTTATCAAAAGCAACAAATCCTATATTTTTTATACAGTTTTCTTAGTAGACTACTTTTACTTTTGTACTTTAGATATAATTTAGATCATAGCCTACTTCAGTAGTTTTACTCAAGTAGAAAAAATATAAGAAACATCTACTTGAAGTGAAATGTTTTTCCAGGCAAATACTTTTACTTGTGTATTGAGTTCATATACTTCTTGTCATCTGATAATCATCATTACTGTGATTTATTGCACCTTACACTATACATGGCTCATGTATAGCTTGTGTACTTATGCACCTCTGGATGTAATGATTTTATTTGAAATAATGCTTCTTTACAGTTTGCAGGAGCATACATTTAATCATTAAAATATAAATATAAAATTTAGATAGAGATAGATATTTAATACTACAATTTTTTTTGCAATTGCTATCATTCATATAATTATGATTAACTGGCTTCATTCCTGGTATTTATAATTTCATAGTTCAAAATGTGTCCTAACAAACCATTATTTCAGTTGTTTTTCATGGTTTTGCTGAAACTTTAGTGCTGATAGTTGTTGTTTCTGTTTTGACAGCTCTCAGGTCCCAGACCACACTGACATCCTCTGATAGTCTCTCTCTCTCTCTCGCTTCTTCTGCTTCTCAATTGGTTCACACTCCTCGCCTCGCCTAAAGAGGGAGGGAGGGAAGAGGGGGATGGACGGAGAGAACACAGAGTTTCTGATGCTTTGGATACGCGAAAGCCTTCAACCACCGTAACATAAAGCACCTCGGCTTGGTCTTTGGATGGAAGCTTGTGAATGGCAAAACGGACAAGCATCACTACTGGGATACCAACAAGAATCAGTTAGATGAGGCGTCAGTTTTGTTTCACATTTGTTTTAATTTTGTGAAAAAAAAAAAAGTGGATGAGCAGGAAACCTTTTAATCATGTGAAAAACACAAAACCTCACGAAGAGTCGGGATTATCCTGTTGGTTGGACACAGCTGTGGAGTCAACGTATCCCAGCACAGGATGGCGAAAACACCCCCTAGTATGGAATAAAAGACGCTTTCAGATGTGGTGACAGCTGCTCTTTATGGTCCGAGAACAACGCGCAGACGGCGTCGGGATTCCCTTTGTCCCCACGTGTGGATGAGCTGTGAAGACGCAAGGTGACCAGGAAGCTTTTTGTTTTTTTTAGGTTGTCGAATAAGATTTACTTTATTTTACTTGCCGTGCGAGCTTGCGTTTTTTATACGAACGCAACAGTGAGTAAAATGGCTGAATGTAAATGCGTCTTTGTTGATATTTGGACAAGGTTTTAATGTGCTTTGTTTGCTCCTGTCACTGTTAAACCACACTGACAAGTTTAGTCTAACCCCAGCCTTTCACCCCAGGTGTTTCCACTTCACTTAATTACTGTTGACAGGCTGCATCCTCTCAGGCAGCACAGAGGAACATTATGCATTCAGTCTTGACTTTAAGATATCTTTCTAACTATTTTAAGTATTTCAAGTCTACCTATAGAGATTACCGGTCGTTAATTTAACTATTATTTCATTTTAAAACTATGCTATGAAATATACCTATTGTCTGAGCTTGTACACAACAATGCACCTGTATCAACAAAAGCGCCACTGATTTGCATTTGTCACTTTGGGGTCATAGTTCCACCAGCAGCGGTGTTAATAAATGTCATCCACAACAGCCTCAGTACTTTAGGGGAAAGTACTCATTAGCCCCAGGAGGACACACATGGGGGTGGATGCTGCCTAACAGTCAACCATGTTGACCTGACCTGCTTTGAACAATTATTTTTTTTTAAGCAGGCACATCTATCAGAACACTAGCTTCATTTTCCAGCTGTCCAGTTCTAGCACTCGATCCATCTGATGGCTGAAATGCGTTGCCTGCTTTCCCAAGAGGATTACACGCCTATTTTTTGCAAATTTAGAAAACTGTCAAAACGAAACTTAGCTTGGCAGCTTGATTTCTGGTATCGCAAAGACCAGAAGCCTGTCTGTTGTGCTGTTTTTTTTCCTCCTAAGTGACACCAGGAGCACCAGTTGTATCATTGACTGAACTGGCAGAGTTTGCACGCCAAGTAGTGTTGCAAGTCAAGAAAATGTATTCAAATCATGAACTAGAATAGAGACTTGTTTCAGGAATTCCTTCCAGATTGGAAAGATAGAATGGGGACTCCCAGCAGTGACGGATCAAAACCAGCAGTGTGTGCTGCTTTTTGAACAAAACTGTGAACAAACACGAAAAAAAATCTGTTTGCTAATGAGCTAGCTGTAAGGCAAATTTCCTCTCTCCAGTGGGTTTTCTGTGTTTTCTAATTTCTTTTTCAAGTCTCCCTTTATCTCTCTCACGTTCTTCACACTGTACACCCTGTAGATACTGTGAGACTCATATTAATTCATTCCATTCTGCTCACATTCTTCCCACATCTTCAGTCTTTGCTTCTCATTCCATCCAAAACTCAGTCTATTGATCTGTTGGCTTACACTCTGTGTTTAAATGTGGAAATCCATTGATCTGTGGGCTGAGCTTTTAGTGGAGGGGCAACATTATGTTCAGTCCCGCAGTACACGAACATTTATAGTACATTGAACTGACTTGTGCTTTTTGTAGATATTTAATTGGTTTCGCTAAGGGGCTGAAATTGGTTACGCACACTCACTTTGAGGTTGTAATTGAGTACTCTATAATGTGGGCATCTGATTGCATTAAAAAGTGTCGTTATGTGGGTTATAAAGTGAGCTATGCATGCACATCAAACCCTTCAGATATTCAGGGGAGTAATTGGCCCTTTCTCAGTCAATATGCATTCCAGGTAACTGGCCAGAGTTGAGTCATATAGTATACATTTGCTCTTTAAGTGGGTACTATGGCATGATTACAATACATCATTCATAATGTGTCTTCCAGGCACTGGTGAAATCTGTTGGCGGCTCTTTTCAGCCGTTACTCTGATGTGCTTTATGTTTTGCGTAGAGTTGTTCCATCTACTTTTTGTATTCTTACTCTGCAGACAGGGAGAGAGGCACACAAGACACAAGAGAAATGGCTCCGGCATGATTTAACAGTGAGTCAGTGCACGCATACAGTAATGCCAGAGGTACTTCTTGATTAGGTCTGGGCTCTACAATCCATTTCCAGCTAAACCTAGCCGACCTATTCCCGGGTCATGAATCACCTTTTACACAGTAAACAAAAAAACAGCAGTCAGTAAAAGCCTTGTGAAGTCAGATTACACCTTTCAGTCTTTTTTTGGAGAACGACCACTGCCAACTGCTCCAGCCTTACCATTATCGGTCAGATGGACCGCTGAATGCTTATGTGACTCATGGGATGTTAACACTCCCAAACCTTGAATTGCCATTTCAAAAAAAGTGTTGCTTTTGCGACCGCGTGATCTTTCCTTTTTGTGTAAATCGCTGTTATTTGAAAGGTCGCAGTAGAGAGGCGAAATAAGGGCAGAGAGAGATGGGGAATGACATACAAGAGCCCTTGACGAACAAGAACTGGGAATGTTAGGCAAATTGAATCATTCCAACAACAGAAAAGCATATGCAATGACCACTGGTTAGTGGTTAGTTCGTATTTGCAGGAGTTGCAAGGTTGTTTTAAGCCTTGCCAGACTATAATGAAAGAGCGCATGGTGAAGAGAAGATTTGCTACTGTGGATATGTCCTTTTTATCAACACCTCACTTCACACTAGCTGAGAGAGCTGTACTCTTTCACTTTTGGAAGCTGCACAGCTTTATGACATTAGACCCAATGAAGGTTTTTGGATTGCATCTTCTTTTCTCTTTTTACACCTGAGAGGTGTACATATTTGCTGTCGGCTGCTCCAATTACTGCTCCTCTTTTCCTGTTGTTTAGGTGGAGGAGAATTGTTATTTTTTTTAAATACTGAGCCTATCACGTCATAAACCCACTCATATGTTTTTGAACATCCCACTGCCCACTTGCTACTGCCACTTCTTTTCATACATGTGGCATTTAGCTCTGTATTCACGAAGTACATGTTCCACAACAGTTATTCTTTCTGTGTAGCCCTTACCCTCAGTCTCTGCCTGCCACTTAGGTCAGTCCTGTCATCTTAATTGCAATATGGATTATCTGAAAGTGCAAATCAATAGCAGAGTTCAGTTCTAGGTTATATAAAGGGTCTTTCTGATGATGATGGTGTGTGGCACTGTGTCTCTGTGTGCTCGTTGTGGATAAATAAAGAGTAGTTGAAGAATGTTTAATATCTTAAACACCCATTTATGCTAATATTTATTTTACTGACTGACACCATCACTATATTTGTCTTGGCTTCTTTTTTAGAAGTCAGTTAAATAGTCTTGGCAAATCACCCAGACAGAAGTTGCATCTGTTCAGTATCCCTCACTCAAAGCTGGCTGAAAAATCAAACAGGCTAATGTGGAGTATGCCAACAACCAATTATCCTTCTACTTGGGAGTTTACATGATTATGATATTAGGCTTGTTTATATACACAAATATGCAAAGGCTTATGTGTAATCATAATATGCCGGCTGATTGGGCATATCTTTTTTACCTGATTCCAGAGGGGAGTGCATTTCCTCAAGTGTTCTGTATGATGGTAATATCCTACACTTCTTGCAGCTAATACATGAGATCTTGATCCATACGTTTGTGAAAATGGCATCAAGTACATGCATACACTGTACATTTCATTTTATGTGCAATGATTATTTATATATGGCAGCAGTTATTAATCTCCTAAAGACTTCTGTTTTATTGAGAATAATAATACATTGGTGGCACTAAAGGGGTAAATTAACTACTAACATCAAGCACCATCTGTTTCATTATGATTCCACAATCATTAATCAACTGGCAGGACCATAAACCATTAAGTTATGTATGTTCAGGTGAAAACTAAGGTCCATATTAACACCTAGTTGCCTCCTAAGAACTATCATAAAAATACTGAGAGCACTGAGAGAACTCCCAAGCCAGGAGAAAGGGCAGGTTGACCCTGTTGCTCTTGATGATGACATGTTGTCATCATCACTACACTACACACTGAGTTCACACTAATTGGACTTGACAGTGACTGTTTGTGAATGTGAAACAATTCATCAATACACACAGTGTATATTACACTGCAATAGTGTGATCCAAAAGTTTGAGACATGTAAATAAGACATATAAATGTTGACCTAATTGATACTGCACTGTATTAAATCAGTAATGAAACTTTTCTTAAGTTTTATCCTTTCAATTCAAGTACTTTGTGATGAGATTCAGATTAATTTGAAGTACTAATCAAAGGCTTGTTCAAATACATCAACCTGCAGCAACTGTTCATCTAAATATGGGACTAATTAATCATCCACATGAATGAACAGTCGATACAGACATATGGTATGTACAGTGTGCCACATCTGACAGCTCTGCAATATTGTAACGCTGGCTTAGCCATTCTTACTCACTAGGCTTCTTACAGGTTTGCTTGAATTGATTCTGATTTAGTTGATTCTCCGTGACTGCTGCGACAGCACTGACAGTGACAGACACTCATGGTGTGTGTGTGTGTGTGTGTGTGTGTGTTACAAATGAGCATAGCTCTTCAATCATGAGATTTTTGACCCATTATAAAAAAAAAAAATTGATCACCAAATATTTATTTTCAATGTTAATTTTTATTGCAGGCTGCTATGAATACATGGATGTAGGGGAAACGTTATGGCATCAGAACTAAGTGAAAATGTCAGAGGTAAAGTTGTTATTCTAAGCAAAATGGAGCCTGCTATGGCTAGACTGAAAGTTTAACTTTGAATGTAACTATTTGCAGAAACTGGATCAGTTCTATTAAAAGTACAATCATGCAGGGCAAAACTGACACCATCACAAAGATAACTACAACAAGCTTTGTACACTGGGGATTGCAAAGTAACTTTATCACAGGTATAGTTTTCCCTAAATAAAGAACACTAAACTCCAGTCAGCATCAAGATCTCAAGCATTTGAAGTATCAGTCTGTAATCACTTCTCAGGAAGAGAAACTATCCTCAAATTGGTCATAATTCAACCAATTAGATATGTTTAGTGGTAGAATGTTTTGTGAATGTGGCCCCTTTTTTGTCTACTGTAATATGTCCAGACCTTGAAGATACACATCAAAATAATAAACCTTATTTTGGCAAGATTTGGTGCAGCCTAGTCATCTTGGCAGTGGTGTGTGGGTCCTTGCAGTTGCTGCGTTTTATCCAGTGACAGGAAAGCAGACAAATGAGGTCAGACATTAAATTACAAGTTTAAGTGTGGAAACAGTTAAGGAAAGGAAAAGGACCAAACCATTAATTTCATAACCGTAACAAACTTTGATTATTACATTTATAAAAATTAATAACTTCATATCAATAGCAATAAAAAGCCACTTCTTCTTTGAGTCTGTTTCTTTTTGTACCTGCTAGGTTTTTGAGGAGTTGAACACATTTATATACATTTTTATTTAAAAAATATTTTTAATCTATGGTACCACACAAAAGCATTCAGAATAAAGGGAAACGGGTTCCAGAATAGCTGAAAGCATTTATGCCACACATACTTCAGCTGCAGTTTCATTGACGTTCATTCCAACTAATCAAACTGTCACTATTTGTGAAGGTTTAAAAACAGACCTTCACCTCCTGTTCTTGTCGCATCCGCTTCTAAATCTCTAGATCCATCCAGTTCTCAATGTGTCGTCTTCACTGGGCAGTTTTAAGTGTGCTTTCACTTGTTTGGTTGATGGGGACATGGCAGGGTAATGCCCACACCTCTACCGGCTAAATGGATGTGATATTGAATGGTGGATACACAAATAAGTGGGGAAAAACTGAAACAGCTGTGTGTCCACCATGCATTAGTTTGTGACAGAATTTAGAAACGAAATTGAGAGTAAAAGCCTTTCAGGCAACTGTAATTACAACAGTGACAGTCAGAGCATATTTCACGATAATTGGGTTTTTCTTTTTAAGCACAGAGCACACAAAATATTCCACTTTATTTTTTACTTGTCAGTATAAGTCAGATGTCAGTAATACCTGCACGCCGCAAATGCTTTGAGAAACGACGTGTGAAATGGACCAAACCTGGTCTCATTATCAAGGAGATTTTAACTTATGTCACACCATCTTCAGTAGCAGGTGCAGTTTGTTCAAGTGGTAGATGTAAAAACATTTTTCTGTTGAAAACTAAATAAGAAAACTATGTCACCATAAGGCCAAACTAGTGACTATTTGAGTTTTTTTTTTTTTTTTTTTTT
>OMLM01007626.1:114422-125641 GCA_900302695.1 Helostoma temminkii | reverse complement strand
GGAAGTATTTGCTTCCAGTTTCCTGTCTTTGTACTTCACTTTGACTATAATTTCTGTCTACAAGAGTGATATTGATCTTCACATTTAACTCTTGTCTATAGCAAGTGAGATATTTCCCAGTGTGTTAACTATTCTTCGAACAAAGAGCCTAATCTAGTCTTCTTAGCAGACAAGTCCTCTCTGTTCCTTTGCTACCCAATTTCACACTTCATTCTTCAATTCCTCTTTCTTTAACCTCCGGCCTTTTTTCTGTATTTCATTAAATCCTCTCTGACCTATTTGTTTCTGCTTTCTTTCTTTTTCTCCTTCTCCATCTTCATCTCATTCTCTAAAGCCCTACTCATTTAAATTTTCTCTTCTCATTTAATTCTTCCCAAAAACACTCTCTTCACAGTTCTCAATAATCTTCTTTTCCTTCCTAGCCCTGCCTCTTTATCAATTCATGCCACTGTTTAATCTCACCTCCGCTCCTCTCTGTGTATTATGAAGTAAAAATGAGCATCCTGGGTCACAGGAGGAATGTGAGTTCTTAGGGTCTTTTAATGATTGCCTAAATTGGTTCATTAGAGAGAAGCTCATTGGCTGTGGAGTCAATCTTATCTGCTACTTTTAAATTATTAGCTAAAAGCATGATGAACTATTAAGGCTGGTGCTGGTCTCATTAGCTGGGTGTTTCATTAGCACGTTATTGAGAAAAAATATACAATTTGACCAAGTCGGAAAGAAAGACAAGATTATTAGGAAACATCAGGCCAGAGGAAAGAGCACAGAGACGTAGAATAGGTCTTGATCATTGTGTGTAATGCAGATGTTGGGGTTTATATGCATGTTTGGGTTGTGATAATCAATTAAGAACTATGTCTCTCTACATACAGTACATATAAAAGATTTTCCTAAAGTCCTAGGATTCCTTAGAGTAAAACCATATTGTGCTGTCTATGCTGTATGCTTCGGATCATTGTTGTACTGAAAGGTGAATTATCACCCTAGTCACATGTTGTGTCCTGAAGCTGGAGCAGGTTTTTTTTCACTGACCTTTCTGCATTTGGCTGCCTTTTTCTTTCTTCAATTCTGAGTCTCCTTTACCCTGCTGATGCACCTCCATGCTGCCACCACCATCCACTATATGTCCACTATCACTATAGAGATGGTATTAGCCTGGTGATGAGCATTAGAATTTTTGTCTCTTCAGACCAGGCAAACTCAAAGCAGGCTGTCTAATGCCTGTGTCTTCCATCTAGCCAATTCACCATAAAAATCTGCTTGAGTGGTCGTGTTTCTTACAGATTCTTCCATATTACCAGAGAACACTCAGAACTTTGAATATTTTTATACCTGTGGTTTCATCTATCTCAAAAAAAGTTAGGATGCAATGATTTGCAAGCCTCACATATTTTATTCACAGTAAATGATTAAATAATTTTGGAATTGAGTCTCTGTTAGGACAGAGGCAACACAAGCCTGGAAAGGTAAGTGGTACTAGTAAGGAAGAGCTGGAGGAACATGTCACATCTAAAAAAAAGAAAATCTGAGTCTTTTAAAATAAAGATGGGCAGAGGTTACCCATTGAAACGCTGCATCTACAGCTAACTGTCAGAATTACAGAATAATTTTCCTCAATGTAAAATTTGAATATACCATCAAATACAATACATATCATCAAAAGATTAAGGATCTGTAGTAATCTCTGTGCACTAGGGACAAGGCCGAGACCCAGTACTGGATGTCGATGATCTTCGGACCATCAGACGTTTGAAAAAGGGAATATTTCTGTTCTGCATGGGCTCAAGAATACTCCCAAAAATCACTGTCTGAACACAATTTGCTGTGCCATCCAAAAACACTAAAGTTAAATATATATTCATACATGAACATAATCCAGAAATGCTGGTGTGTTTTCTGTGCAAAAGCTAATTGAAAATGGTCTGTGGCAAAGTGGAAAACTGTTCTGTCACATACATTTAAATTTGACATTATTTTTGGAAACCATGGGCACTGCTCTAGACTAAAGAAGAGCTTACAGCTTTTTAGAGCAGTGTATGCTCTCGTCCAGACAACATCTTTTTCAGGGAGGCCTTGCATATTATAGCAGGACAATGCTAAACTGTATACTGCATCTGTGACACCAACATGATTTTGTAGTAGATGATTCCAGGTGTTGGACTGTTCAGTCTGCAGTCCTGATGTTACCAGTTAAAAATATTTGGCACATTACACAGAAGACTGCTGAGCAGTTAAAATTCTTTAACAGGCGGGAATGGAGCAACACTCCCCTCCCAAAACTCCAGAAACTGGTCTTCTCGGGTCACATAGCATTGAAAAAAATGACATTTGCCAATCATAGCATTCTGTATGTATGTAGATTATACCCAGCTGTTTTGGAATTGGAGTTGTATAACTGAGGTCTACAGAGACTTAACTGGACACCATGGCTTTGTTTTTTGTCACACACAATTATTTGCAATTTATGTTTGGATGAAATACTTATTTGTTGTAATCTGTGGGCAAAGATTTGTTTTCAGCTGTTGTGTAGTGTTGTATTCTATCTTTTATCTGACCTAAAAGCTAGACAATCAATATTGGTGTTTTTTAATTTGGGTTGTATAATAGTATTATGTAACATTTTTGAAATGATGTGTGTTAAAGCGGAGCCTGCTCATTGTAATGTAGGGCCATTAGCAACCAAGTAAGATAAATAGCAGTAGCCTGCTGCTTTTTTGTAACCTCAACTATTCATTTGTATAATTCACAAGCTATGACCCAGTTCAGGCAAACTACTTGAATAGTTTTGGACTTTTACATGTGACACACACTCTTAAGCTCTTATCTTACATTTCTGCCTAAACTGCTGTTTTACCAGGTATAAATTGTGTAGTGGACAGAATTAGAATCACTTCACATCATTTATTTTCTTTGATTGGTATTTTACTCCAAATTGTTAATTGCTGAGTGATTTCATTTATTTATATCAACTCAGCCAGTGTAGTTGATATTATGAAAGGCTAAGGCTGCAACTAATCATCATTCAGTTGAAAACATAATTAGCAAATTAACTTCTCAGTCTGTGTCAAGAGAAAAATGCCAATGACTCAACTGGCTAAACAAAATGTGTTGTTTTGCAAAGATATTAATTTTCATGCATTTCATCTATTTTACAATAAGGCTAAGTAATGTAATGAAAACCAAAACTCCCTTTTTCCTGCTGTTTGGTGTTTAGTAATAGAAGGTGTTTATAACACTGCTCTTCAGTGACCCCTTAACGATAAAGAAAATTAGCACATTTCTACTTTTGAGAAAACAGGAATTACTGGATGTTTGTATGTTTGTGTGGGGTTTTACTAGAAATTATTTTAAAGTTGGTTATCACAATAAAGTCATTTATTTGAAAAATACTACAGTTTTTTCCCCCAACCAGGTCTGGGGAATTTTTGTATGTGGTCTTAGGAGGCTTGGTTCATGTCTAAGGTTCACATCTTTGACAGTGTACCTCAGTCTAGTAAAAATAAACATAATGGAAAGCAATCACAGAGATGGGAGTCAATAGAGACATAAGTGTCAGATTTATTGGTCAATAATGGAAAAGGTCAAGCCATACTGGAAGGAAAACATTTAATGAGTTTTTTGAGGAAACTGCAAACAGGAATGTGAACCATCAACAAAATGATTGGATCTGACTGGATTGAACATTAAGGCTGTAATATGAATGTAGTTAAAGTTATTAGACATGTTAATGATTAGACATAATTGTTTTTATTGTTTTCTTCTCTAGGGCGGCACGGTGGTGCAGTGGTTAGTTCGATTCCCGGGGTCGGCCAGGGTCTTTCTGTGTGGAGTTTGCATGTTCTCTCCGTGTTTGGTTTAGTTCTCTCCAGGCACTCCGGCTTCCTCCCACAGTCCAAAGACATGCAGTTAGGTTAACTGGGGACTCTAAATTGCCCTTAGGTGTGAGTGAGAGTATGAATGGTTGTTTGTCTATATGTGGCCCTGCGATAGACTGGCAACTGCAAACAACGAACGCCTCTTGCCCGTAAGCTGGCTGGGATAGGCTCCAGCACACCCGTGACCCCTGCGGGGACTAAGCGGTTCAGAAGATGAATGAATGTTTTCTCCTCTGTCTCACTCAGTTCCTTCTGTTCTTGAGTGATATTTAGGATCTGTCAAGGGGCAGCAGATGAAAATGTGCCTTTTGGCTAATTCTGGAACATTATACACTTATGTTTATTAATATGTGAGTAGAGAATGCAATAGCACCAGTGATGTCAGATCACTTAATATTACCAATATTAAACTTCCAATTTCAGCTCTAAGATTTGACTCAGTATTTCATTGTAATTTCTTTGGACAAACTTATATACATAAATTAACATACTATTAAAACTGCTGGAAATTTAAATATCAGCAGCTGCCAAATATGTGAAATATATATATAATATATACTGGTTTTCAAACTTCTGCTTAAATTTTTTTTAAATCTGTTGTTTTGGTCATGACATTCATCTTTTGAAGATCAAGAGCACTCAGCCATGAACATCTGTCTGACCTGACAGCATCTGGATAAACATGCAAACTAGCCAAGAAAATACACTCACATCAAGATAGCAATGACATCCCAAGAAGAAAAGTACAAAATTAATTAATTTCTGCCAATTTCTCTGCAGCCTGTAGTAAAGACACAAATTATGGTGTTTTTATAGAACAATAAAATATAATGTCTACAAATTAAATCCATAAATACACCACATCTAAGAAAATCACAAGTAGAAATCATTCCCGAATGTTGAAGTATTTGCACACAATCTGAAAGGAGAGCTGTGTCTCATAGACAAGAATCTGACAGCACTCAGTTCAGGAATGGTTGAGACTTAAATAATGTTAGGAGATTGATATAACCTGGGCATACACCTAAAATATTTTCTATTAAAGCACAGCAGCAGTCGAATATTACTATACTTTTTTTACTTGTAATAAAACACCTGACTAGAATAACAAGTAGGCTACTTATAGGTTTCCCCATAGTATGATACCTTTTGTATCTGTACTTACCCTTGCTTATATATTAATAATGTAATTGCACTTAAATCACCAATATTGGTATTCCGGTCAAATACTAATTCATTTTCCTATTTCAGCCAACTTTTTCTGGCTCTCAATAGGTAATTTAAAATGTAGAGTTCAACAAGGAAGTGATTATGTTGATTGTGTAGCTAACAAGCCTGGCTCTCTGTGTTTGTTTGGTTTAGTTTTTTTCTATGGGGACTTTAAATTATCTTTCACCATGAGAGATTTCAATATCTCACTTGTTACAGAGCTAGTTACAAAAAAGGTGCAAAATTGCCACATTTGGCAATTGGCACAAGTTTAACTTTTTGGAAGGTGTGTGTCCATTTACATCTGGTGTAAAACTAACACAGCATTTAATACAAAAAGAACATCATAGTAAAAACCAAACATGGCTGGTAGTGTGAAGGTCTGGGGCTGCTTTGCAGCTTCAGGACTTGGACGACTTGTCATAATTGATGCAACCATGAATTTTGCACTCTAACAGAAGATCCTTAAGGAGAATGTCAGGCCATTAGTTTGTAACTTCTAGTGCACTTGCACTATGCAACAGAACAGGGATCCAAAACACATCCGCATGTCCATCTCTGTATGACTCAAAAAATGAAAGTTTTGGAGTGGCCTAGTCAAAATCTGCATTTAAATCCAATTGAGATGCTCTGGCATGACCTTACCCAGGCCGCTCATGTTTAAAAACCCTCCAGTGTGGCTGAATTAAAACAATTCTGCATGAAGAGTGGGACAAAATTTCTTCACGGGGATGTGAAAGACTCATTGCTGCCAATGATTGCAGATGTTGCTGCCAAGGTTGTCACAACGAGTTATTAGGTTTAGGAGGTAATAACTTACACACATATGGCCAGGCAGGTTTGGACAGATTTTTTACTTAACCCTGTGGGGTCTAGAGTACATGTGGCTATTTTGGACTACTTTTTTTACCCTAAAAACTGTTCACCATGCCCATGTTTGGTCTTATTTTGTTCAGCTCAATCTCACCTGTGTGATGGTTTAGTTGTTTTTTTAATTTTGACATACTGTATTAAGAAGTTAGACCTCAAAAACTAACAAGAAACATATAATCCATTGTTGTTTTTTTCTTGTTGTTTTCTGTGCTTGCTAACCGTCAGCATGTAAAGCGCTCTCTGCAGATTAGTTGGTTTTTTACCGTTTCTTTCTGTAACAGGAAATGACGACGTTATTAGGGAAAATGCATCACCAGATGCGCCTATGTTGCTTACTTATTTATTACTTGTTTTATTTGGCCTGTCGACACCGTTTTCTAGAAGTATAGAGTTCACAGAACAAGTGAGACGAGTAAGAGTAAGAGTATGGGTGAGGTAATATTACTGGCCTTATGGGGAAAAAGTGGTGTTGTAGCAGCTTAACAGTAAAGTTAGAATTAGCAAAAAACTAAATATAACTCTTGGGTCTGTTTGTGTCTTCCAGGTGTTCATGTGAAGCTGCTGTGGTTGGACAGCGCAGGAGATTCTTGAGGAATGATGAGGAAGAGCAGGAGCGTTCTCACAGTGTCTCCCAACAATGTAAGTCATATCCCAAAAATATCTCACCAGTTACATAATAGATTGTACAGTATATACCATTTATCAAACAACTTTGGCATCACTAGAGATGGCTTTGGTTGTATCAAAGTGACAGATGGTGAGATGGATATATAATCACTGGGGAGCAGACAGAGACACTCCCTGACAGATTTATTTTGAAACACTGCAGATCGTGGAAATCAATGAAGCATTTGAGTGTTGTCAGGTGACAAAATAATTACTTTTTCTGTAGTTTTCCAGCCCAATTGTGGCTGCAGTACAAAGGAAAGTGCGGAGATGAGCAGTTCACACAGAGGACATAGGGTGGTATCCTTTCTTCACAATACTCTCAGTCCTTCCCGTCATTGTCAATCTCCCTGTGTTATGACAGCTTTGCTGTGCTTGGGCTCACTCCCCTCTCCTGCTTTGTGTTTCTTTTGCAGTTTTTCTATTGTTAGCTTGGTGGCTTCCCCTGTCTGTTTTCCATTAAGTTTGCTGTTCCCACATACTGTGTGTGTATCCTTTAGGGCCTCATCCTGCACCCGTTTTATCTACTTCTCATATATGCTATCTACTTAAAGTGGCTATAATCAATATTATAACAATGTATAAAATGACTGAAACTTGTGACGAACCTACATATAATTATGATCTGAATCTGTAGCTCCCCTGAGCATTATAGATCTTTGTTGTTAGTTTTAGCTCATTGTTTAACAGCCTTTTTGCTTTGGTTCAGCCTTACTGCCCTCAGAGTGACATTTTCAGCTGTAGTAGGCAACTGTTAAAAATGCCAATAAAGCCTTTGTTCACCAATTGCCCAAGAGACGTATAGGTATCAAGTAATTGAATACATACAGTATAGTGGAACACTTAAAGAGCTCCACATTGCATCCACTATTCCTGAATTGGAACTTACTGTAAATTCTTTTAACAGATAAATTACATTTACTTGCATGCTGTATTACAGCATGGACAGAAAGTTTCAGGTGCACTTCAGTTACTGTGGGTGTTTTGCTCAAAAAGTCCACAGCTGATGTTGTGGGTGTACATTATTCTGCTTCTCTCTTTTTTACTCTGTTAGTTTGAACACTTTGCATTTTTTATTTGTTCATTTTCTCATTCTATTAGTTTTCTCTTTACCTTTTCACCCTCTTCTTTTTATCTCTAGCTTCTAACGTCCTTGACTTTTGGCGTTTTTCTTGAGAATGTGCTGTTAATTCAACATTGAGCATCAAAACTCTATCCAGAATAGCGACTTTCTATGTTTTTCAACCAATGATTCACAAACAAAAATTAAGGCTAGGCAGCTCTCATCCCCATTGGTGGAAGCAATGAACTACACTCCTGAAATCCCACAGCTTTGGGTGTCTGAGGTGCTTGTCACACCGGAGCTGGCTGACCACATCAATTTCATTATCAGCAACCTTGAGATTTATAGGTACAAATCTCTCCATGTATGTGACATCTGTGCATGTTTGTAGATTTTGTATAATAAAAGTAAAAATGGAGAGTGATGATGGTGTTAGCAAATGTAGGAGGAATGTGAAAATGAAGAACAAATCATTCATCTGAGTACCTTCAGTCTGCTTTGATAAGGGCAAATGTGTATTTTGGACATCAGAAGTAGCAGTATAGTTTATAGTTTTTTTTATCAGATAGCCACAGGAGACCAGTCCTACTGTTATGTACTTGACATTAATTTCTTACCAGCTCTAGGAAGCACTGCAGATGTACCTTAATGTAAAAGTGTAGCCTGAGGAGAGAAAAGCAAAATTTTACTCCAGGGAGAAATGGAATCAATAAAACAGGTTTTGTGAAAACATATAAGCTGAGACTTAGTTACAGAGCAAAATCAAGGGCTGTCTCTTTCCACTTAAGGATAAAGTGTAGCGTGTGTCTTTATGCTTACAACTTCAGTAGGTTGTTCATGTACACTAAAAAGAATACTTATTTAGGGAAATAAGCATATTTACTTTCAGGGCGGGCAGTGGTTAGGACTGTCGCTTCATAGTTTGAATGTTCTGGTTTGCTGCTTGGTTCTGCCTTTTTTGTCTGTAGCCTGTAAAATGTAAAATGCTTTCCTCCCACAGTTCAGAGACATGCGGGTTAGGTTAATTGGTGACTCCAAATTGTCTGTAGTTGACCTGTGCATGGAGTACTCTGTCTGCACTTGCCCAGCATCATTATCACTAAAGCTATACTCAGGGAAGGTTACAGCTAATGGATACCTGCAGATGGATTGTGTAAAAACCCATAATATGTGGCATGTGTTTGGGTACAGTAAAGAAAGAAAGCTGGCATTGCATTCTTTTGTATGCTTTTACCCATGTACAACAGGACTAGAGAGCCTGTTTATTTACAGTATAAGTTCTGTTAAAGCGTTAAGTGTTTTCCTGAATCTGTGAGGTTAAGTGTGCTCGTAAGTCGTTGTTATTAGATTGGGTTCATCTTGTGATACTTAGCTGGGATTAGATTTGAGTGGTGTAAATGTGCAGGCGTGTCCCTGAGTGTGTGTTAATGATTTGGACTGGATCAGTCTGAAGAGTTTGTCTACACTGAACTTGAGTATGCAGAGGAACAGGACTTAGTGTGGACCCTTTATACAGTATCGGCTCTCTATACATTCATACATGACTGTGTCTTGTGGTGTGCGCGTGTGTGTTATTAGACTGTATTGTGCTAAAAGGTGGACAGATTAAATAATCTGTGTTCCTCACAGACATAAATTAAATGATGATCCCGTGCAGATCACAGCTGACCAGCTATGATCTGCAGATATGCTTCAGTGCTTCTTTGTCAGTGTTTGGATGCACACCACCGTTTGTATGTGACTCCGCATATTTAAATAAATTTGCGAGTGCATATTAGATCTCCACAAGCACATATAGATTCAGGTGCTGTGTGCATTCGGTCAGGCTTTCTTTATTTAATAACATCTATTTCCTGAATTTCCTGAAAGTGTGTGTGTGTGTGTGTGTGCGTGCTCACATTATTCTCAGCAAGCCCTTCACACCCTGTAAAATATCTGCATGCTTCAGGTGTGAGAAGTACCAGAGAGAAATTGGAGCGCGACAGAGGGCAGCGGTCCTTCTGGAGCAAGGAAACTTGCTCTGGTGCAGGTCATTAAAAATTCTATATTATCTATATATAATATAGATAATATATAATATTGATATTATCTATAAATGATCTATTAATATCTACATACAATATAAAATGTAATGGATTTTAAACTAATTTAACAACTGATATTTGTGATACTTTAACTATACATTAACTTATGATGGCATACACTCGAATGTAATTACCTTCCTTTTAACGCACAGCTGTGTATAAAATTATCTTGTTGTGGTGTGATGCCCATAGGCAGAACATTACATCTATTTTCTTCCTGTGTATTTTCACCATTCTCCCCTTTGCTCTGCACGTCAGTTTGCAATAGTTAAGACATGTCTGATGTCAACCAGCTCATTTTGCTTTATATTTATGTATTTAATGTGTATCAGATCTATCCCCCCTCCAACTTATTATTTTTTAATGGAGCTGTAGGCAATCCAATTAGATTTTCAGACCTGGGCCACTTTTGTATGTAGTCCTTTGAGCATTCTGGCCTGTAATGTGAATGTAGCCAAGTAGCTACAGTGTCTTGGTGATACCCAGGCTAGCTGTTTCCCCCTGTATACTTATGTATGTAAAACTAGTCTATTATTATATAGCTATGTTTCTTTAGAGCTTTGTGCTTTAACACACAGACATGAATGCAGAATGTGAGTTTTAGAAAGCACTGAAAACAGTGTTGTCCTGATGCTCAAGTTTTTGAACACTGAAGTTACGTACACGTACGTTGTTGGTTTGAAGGACTTACTATCATGTTTTTACTTCTTGTTTTCTCTCCCTTTTGACTCTTATTCTCTGTTGCTGTCTCTTTTTGTCAGTTCCTTTTCTTTCTTTCAGCTTCAGTTTCAGCCTCTCCACTGCACAGGCAGTTCATCTCGTATTTACAGGGAGCGTGAGTCAAACTATACAACTCTATATCCTCCAATTGGAGCCTTAGAGTTGTCTAATTTAGCAAAGGCAACACGTTCTCTCTCCCTTATTCCAACCTATGTGCTCTGGCATGTTCTCATTCACTTTTATGTCTCTTTAATGACATCTCACCTCCCTCCACTATCAGTCTTCAAAGAGGCTGTAATCCCTCTCCACTGTCTCTCTCCATCTCTTTTGTGGCCAGTGAGGAGTAGTGATGCTGGTTACCACAGCAACAGCATAACTTTTCTCTCCCTTGGGCCCTTAGGGTTATACAAAGTGTGACCTCTTGTGCTTTGCCTGTCAGTCTTTCGCCCGGCATTGTTTTGAGCTCACACCTTGTCATTCTCTGAATGTCAGTGTATCGCTTTCATTGCATTTTAAAAAATAGAGTAAAAATTCAGTATTTAAATACATTTTATTATTATTTTATTTATTGATAATTTATTATCAAATGTGTAGTTTACTAAGATAATTATCTGAAAATTATTCCCAAGAGAGGTTGACTTCTCTTATGAAGTCAAACTCACAGAACAGCAGTGATGGCAATGCCGAAATAGTTGCTCCTGAATGTTTTTATTGAAACCCTCCCTT
>OMLM01007626.1:96890-107373 GCA_900302695.1 Helostoma temminkii | reverse complement strand
GTGGGCTTTTTTTTAAGTAGTAAAATATATAAAAAATAGTAAAGTTATAATAATGAAATATAATTATATTTCATCCCTGTGGATAGATTGTTTAGTGATTATTTCTAATCATTCTTCAGTTATTGATTTTCAGAAGCTTTTTTGTGTTTTGGGGGCCCTTTAAACCTTTAGAAGAGGCCACTGTAGTAAAAGTTTAGGGTTAGCAAGAGGGGGGGAAAGGCCTAAGGCTAGGTAATATAGATTTTGTATATTACTGAATTAGTTCACAAAGAGTTTTTAATGCTCTTTAGTATTGTAACTTGGGTATGGTAAGAAAAAATCCTGTGGTGCCCTCTAGTGGACATCAGCTGATAAAGCATGGCAGTGAGCAAGAAGGGAATAAGATGAGGATTAAGTATCAGGTTTTTTTTTTTTTTTTTTGTTTTCTCTTTGTACTGTCCTGTCTTGCTATCTTAACTATTTATTATAACTTATTCTCACCCTTATCTTTTACCTTGTACTCTCAGGACAGCAAAGAGCCTCCAGATTGCTGCCTCAGTGAGTCTTTCACTTCTCCATCTTGTACTCTGGGGGTCGACCTGCGCCGCGGCCGACGCCGTTTCTCAGGCAACCTGCAGCTTCCCCCATTGTCATGGCGTCAGGGGGAAAGGTCACGGACACCTGATGCAGAAATCATGGCCAGGCCAACGTCTCTGCCGTTTGGAGCCCCTCCTAGGATAGACATCACACCGGTTGATTCTGAGCGGTGAGTGGACTGCAAAGTCGAGGACACAGTTGTGCTGAACAAACTCAGAATTAATAAAAATTCAAGAGAAAAGGAGAAAGAGCATAGATGACATCACATACCATAACAGTGACAAGTGTGGTAGCCATCTGCAAACTGTTCAGTAATGTCACATGCCAAATAAAATGTATTTAGGACTTGGTTGGTTATGTAACTAAGCATGCAGGTGTCTGGAGGTCAGAAGTGGTGCACCTCCTGTGGTCATGGAACCAAAAATCCAGTTGTAAGAGGAACCCTTGAGTACAAGTTGAATTTGGAATCAAAGAGGTTCTGGCAAAATATCAGGCAGCTTAGATGAGGGAAGAAGGACAGGAGAACCACTGCCGTTGACTGGGGAGGAAGTTGGGCACTGAAAGAAGCTTTTTGAAGAGTTAAAAAGCATCAGGGATGAATGAGAGTCACCCTGTGGCACTGACGGCTCAGGATACTGTTGGTTTGTCATAGTTGACTTAAATGTAATGAGGTGGTCAGAGACAGTGACAATTCCCATTTTTAAAAAGGAATCACAATGGTGCACCTTGTGGCCCAATTACCACTGTATACATGTTTTCACTTGAAGAAGGAATATGATTACATCTCTTCAGGTGCTATGGAGGTCAGTGCAAGAATACTGGTTGCTGTGAGCCATCTGTTCCTTTTAATTATTATTGCAGTGCAGCATCTGCACAGCATTTTCTAGTGCGTTCTCGGTTGGCATGGGTCTAAGCCATTTACTTTATAAGGTCTATTTGTGATTTTAGACAGGATAATGAATCCTGTTTCAGTCAGATGAATAAAAGTAGCTGTGAAGATTTGTGCTTATCAGCCCTGATTGGTGTTTTTATGTGTGTTGACAATTGATGTGTCTGTCTTTCCCTTATTGTACAGTAACTATCAGCAATATGATTGTTAGGGTACATGTAAATATTCTCTGACAAGAGTTAGAAGTTTGTATTGGCTGCTCAATGAGCAGATTACGAGCTATGTTCCTTTTTCACATTGTTGTATTTGAACATTTTAAAGTTCAAGAAAAAGAAACAAAAAACATTTGACACACATAAATGAAATGAAATGTTTTATTTTCTGTAGTGTTCTGTGACACTGCAATAAAGTTCTATTATTAAACAGAAAATCCTGCTTTCTGAGACCTAATTTTCAAGCGCTACAGATGTTGTTACCAGAAGAGGGCAGAGTGAGTAGATAAGTGGAGAAACATGAATGGAGACACTTCCACAAAGCTTTTCACTTAATAGGTTGAGTGTGAAAGTGATTTGAACAAGATGCTACGACCTTTGTGTTCACCTGAAGTTTAACAGCTGTGGAAGGTTTTGGACTGACTGTATTATCTGACTGTATCAGCACTCTTACCAAAATACAAAATATGTGAATGTTAATTGAACTTATGCCATTAAGAAGAGAATAGAAGATCTGTGCCAAACAGCACTGGAGAAAATAAATAAATAAATAGGCTCTATCTGAGCAAATATGTTGTTTTTCATTATTTTTATATGCTCTGATGCTGATTTCCATTTCTGTTAACAGTGAGTTTATTGGTACAGTATGCTCAGACATCCACAGGCTTTGTAGTAAGTGAGGTATCATTGTCAGTGACCCTGGTGGTAGGAAGCAAACATGTTTCCTCTGTGTGCTTTTCCCTCCTGATGCTTTTATAAGCCATCACATTGTGCTCTTCAGGCATCACTGCAGTTGAACACCAGATCAGCAGGACTTTAATTTCCTTAGGTCTTATTATTCTTCCCCAGTAAAGCTGGAAGACTGTAGTATGTATGTGTGTCTATATCTGTAAATACTGTATCTGTGTGCTTATGCCACTGCTTAAGCAAAGCTTGTGCAAATGGAAACTGTAAGTGATTGACAACCAGCACCTATAAGGAAAATACTGTATAGTATACAGTGTGTGTGTGTGTTTGTATATATGTGTGTATCATGCATATTAACTGTATAGGACCGATGCTCAACAGAGTTATACATATGTATGTATGTATGTATGTATGTATGTATAATTTGTATACACGTATATACGTGTATACAAATTATCTGTTTCACAACTATTCCTGCATTGGACCACAGTAAAATTAGTTAAAAATATAGAATCATAGTTGGGTGATATTTCAGAGTTGTTTTCCTGATAGTTTGCACTGTATACCCAACGATGAGTATCCAGTTTAGAAAACTGAGACTGCACAGGTATTTCCAGAATCCTACTCATGAAAATTTATCTGTTTAAGCACTACTCTTCATATATTGACGTATAATGGTACCATTCTCCATTATGAATGAAATTTGCCAGTGAGGATGCCTCTCCAAACTTGATTTAAAATTGGATGCATTTTTGACCCAGGGCCAAGAGGACACTAGTCAGATTATGGCTTGTCTGCACTCTCTGTACTTTCTTTGTTCTTTGTGTTTTTGAGCAGTGCCCTCTCCGATGCTGTTCCAGACAGCTTTCCTGTGGGTGTGAGTAATCCACATATCCAGTGAGCAGAAACTGAATTGTACACTTTTCATTTTAGCATACACATAAGCTAAAGCAGACAAATGACAGTTGTAGTTTGCATTTACGTTAACGTATAGGTCCGGGTATGGTACTTTTATTAAGTGTTAACACTCATACTTCACTACAATTTTTTTTTTTTACCTGACGCCATAAATTTAATGACCTTACTTATTAGTTAATTTACAGATTCAAACGAACAATGAAAACTATATATACAACAATTTCATCATATGTGTATAATAATTATGATAATAAAATAAGTTAGATGTTACAGTATTATAAGACTTACATCACAACTAGGAACTTCACAAGCTATCAGGCATTCAAATGAGTTTAAATTAGTCTTGCCTTTAGCAACTTCAATACTAAAGTGATCAGTAGTTGGTTATAATTATAATATATGTTATTCCAATATGGGCTATTATACATAATATTTTACCTTGGTATAATTTGACTTTTATCCTTCTTATCTTTTGTAATGTTAATTTCTCTTACGTTAAATTTTAAATGCAGGACTTTTACTTGTAACTCAACATTAAATTATTATAGGATTGCTACTACTTCTTAAGTAATCCATCACTGAGAAATATATGGGTAACACAGGGTAATTTAGAAGGTTTTGTGTAGCCTCTTTATCTTTATCTGAATGCATAGAGTAAAGGATGAAAGCTTTTGATAAAATACTGTAGTTGAGCTCTTGGTGCAAAACCACCCACGCAATCCAGAAAAATATCCATCTAACATTTAAGCATGATTTAGAATGATTATGTGGCTTAGCTAGCGGATCACTGGATGGTCAAACACAACCCAGTTTTAAACTAAATCCTTGGAATGAGCAGACACGTTCTCGCAGTTTCATCAGCTTTGGGGAAGCTTTGGTTCAGTCTCAGAGGCAAAAATATTAATCTGTCACATTTACCTTGGCTACTCTCTCTGTTGTCAGTTTGTTTTGCATGGAGACAGTTATTTTGTTAGTTAACTGGGATATGTTTAATGGAATATCTGTTTCATGCTACAGGATACAAACATTGCAGGTGGATATGATATGGTATGATATGGTGTGATATGATGATGTCATATCATATGATATCATATCATATCATACTCTTCGTTTCTCTCTCCAGCTGTTTCAGATTTCTCCTTTAACCACATGGTATATCTTCTTTCATGTTGCCTTTCTTGTTTTTACTTTTCATTATCTGTTTCTATGAGTTTTTTTATGCTTTATTTATATCCATATTGATTATTGGGGATAAAGTATTTTAACTTGGATTAAATAATAGACATAAATAGACACTTGAAGGGCACTGGCCTTTGTGAATGAATCCCATCTGTTTATTTTAGCCATAATGCAATACTGTTTTATTATTTATCATTTACCTGATAGAGTGTGGGTGGCTACTAATGATTTATTGAATATTTTGTTTGATTTAATAATTTAAAAGCCCTTGAGAAAATATGTAAAGATTACTCTTCAAAGTATTCAGCAGTTTTTACCTTTTTGCATGTTAAGCCAGTAAACAATCTCTGACAGCAGTTTTGTTAGTGGGTCTTTCCACTGCTACGATTCAGGCTTATCACTAGTGAATGCATTGCTTAGGCATTTATTCCAAACATACTGGACTCCTCATGATAAACTGTAATGCCTTTGGTGATCCTGTATCATTTTATCTAGTTTCATGATCAGGCAAAAATGTGTATACCCCATCGTCTGGTTCTATCATCCCCTCACGTGGCTTTTCCCATTATTCTTCTGCTGATCACACACAGCTCCTTCTGTCAGAAAAACACATCTTCAACTCAGTCTCTCCTAGAAGGAAGTCCTGGTCTTCCCCATCAGTCCTTCCATACAGCACAGCATCAGCATCAGCATCAACTTGGGATCTTGACTGATTGTCTCCATAAAGACTACCTGAGACTGGGGGCCATCAGTGATGACCTACTAAGCTTTTCTGACTTTGCCTCTCAGGCAAACTGTTTTGCCCTTTTAAAAAAGCTTACTCGGCTAGAGACTGGTCAACTCAACAGCACCTTCTTATCTCAACACCATAATCTGTGTCTAGAATCCCTCTAACTCACTACACTCTGCCAGTGAATGTTATCTGGTGGTTCCCACATCTCACAGCAAGAGAGTCCAAATAAATAATAAATCTGCCAAATGACGAAATGTAAAATTGCCTCAGTGGTACAGTGTTTAGTACTAATTAGCTTATGTTAGCTTTCCAACATGCTAAACTAAGACAATAAACATAGCTACAAAATATGCAAACATACAAAATATGTCAGTGCGTTAGCATTGCCATTGTGACCATGCCCCCCACGATCATTTCACAGAGGTGCTGTGTTTCACAGGGGCCTAACTGTCAGTGTTGACTCTTAGTCTTGTTCATGATAAATTGCATAAGTGATTGATCAACATGCCAAGTTGTTGTTGAAATACTTTTCTGTTGAATAATTGGTTAATTGACTAATGATAACTCATCATCAGTGCAGAGCTGCCAGAGCTCCTTTACAGTTGCCTGCAGGGACTATTTTCTGTCTCTGCTGCATGTAACATGGAGTCAAATGGTTCCTGGTGACCTGTAATTGAATTGATTTCAATATTTCATTTATTTTAAAATTACATGCTTGCTTGGTTCATTGCCATTCTCATTTATTCTCTGCCATTCATCTTTTGCTCTCCACTTTAGAGTGCTGACACTAAAGTACAAGAGTATTTAATAGTATTTTAATAGTATTTCTTTGTGGTGTTTTGAGTTATTTCGTTTAATATTATGTAGTCAGTAGCAATAGTGCCCTGCTCAAAAGGTGACAGGCAGAATCCTGATGACTTTGGTCATCTCTTAACTTTTTATGGACTTAGCATGGCACAAATGTAAATCTACTTTACAATATAGATTTTTTTGAAGTTAGTTTACACCAATATGCGATGTTACTGAAAGGCATTAGTCAGTAAGAAACATCCAGGTTAGTTATTTTAATTTCTTTGTCCAGTTTAATGCTTTATCAGTCTTTATTTTAGCCAGTTTGCTTGCGAAACTTGTTGTTAATTAAAGTAACACAGTGACAGTGAGCAATGAACTTGGAAATACTATCCGTCACTGGGTGATTTTGTAAACCACTAACAAATCAAACACATTGTAGCCTGTTGTACTCCTGTGACGTTTTATATTACTACAAGTGTTTTCTTTATATATATGCTTGGAAAGCTTCAAATACGGTTTATTGGCAAGCATTTGGTGAGAAAGCACTCCACGCTTCAATGGCTTAAAATCATCAGTGACTCACAAGCAAAACAAATCAGTCCTCTGAGCAAAAGAGCAAGAGCTTTCTTTCCAAAACTTTTCCGAGACTTGTCATGCTGCCATCCTTCCTCTTCTGATGTTCATATAAGATTTTTCTGCCTGATCTCCTCTGCTTCTCTTCCTTCAGGGTATTGTGCCTCCTTTTCTCTCTCTTCCTTTCATCATTCAGAGTAGCCCTTTGTGTGTGTGGATATGTATTTAGAATGAATGTCTATTCTTTCTTTCACACTACATACTGTGACAATCTCATGGTTGGATTCCTTCCATTCAGAGAGAATTATGGATTTTTAAAAGTGTGTGTTTGTGTGTGTGAGATAGAGAGAGCGTGAGACAAAAAGAGAGAGGGAATGAAAGAAAATGTTTGCTAGACTATATCTTCTACGTTAACACGTGCCTGCCTTCTTACTTAAAAAGGACCATTGTATACAGGCATAAATGCATGCTTTAGAGCATTTCATTGGATCAGTTGACCCTTGTGCATGATCCCTGTGCATGTTTCTCCTCATTCATGCTGACATTAAGCTGTTTGCTTTTGCCTTCTTTTCAAATTGCCCCCTTTTTTATGACCTGCACTCACCAGGTGCCTGCATCAAAAAGGTCACAACATCATCAGCAACATCACCACAAATCCGGACTAAACAAAAAATAAATAATAAATCTCACAAACTGTTACCGTGCCTGCCTGCTTGTCGTCACAACCACCACCAGCCAATCCTCAAATGGGGAGGTGTGGCTTGCGCTCGCTGCGTGCCTGCTCTGAGCTTCTTGTGTATATTCTGAATGAAACAGCAACTGAAGCATTTGCCTGCATGCTGTGCTGTGCTCTGCTCACAGCTCTGACTGAAAGTGAAGGGAAATTTGGCTGGAGGCTTGGCATAGTGGGAGTCACTCTGTGCAACACCGCTAGTGCCTTTGGAAGAGGTGGGGGTTGTTTGCACAGAGAGGAGGTCAGTCAAGCAATAGTTGATGGAGGGAGAGCAAGCCAGGAGGAGGCAGAGAGCAGTTTTCAGTTCTTCTGAATCTTTCATAAGGGGATTCTCCAACGTCAAGCTGTTTGGATGGACTGAGAGAAGGAGTTAGCACTGACGTGTACATTGTTCAGGCACCAACAGTGACAGAACAACCCAGGGAGAAGCAGGAAGAGTGATCTGGAGCTGAGCTGAAAAACAGTGTTAACAAGAGGAATTCTTGTCCCTTTACCTGTGGGTAAGAGCCCATAATAAACAGAAGACCTGCAGGAAAGCACAGTGCATGAGTCAAAGGAAAGAGAGGTAGAGTGCAGGACTGCTGGCTGGCTAATCCATATACCCGTGAAGAACGGGGAAAGGGGAAGGAGAGGAAGCACAGAGGCAAAGCAAGACAAACAAGAAAAAGGTATGTGCGAGCTGGCTTTTTTGTGGGTTAATGTTTGTGAATAAGGAGGCCCCAGTCCATCTGCTACAACACTGGGTTAACTTCTCTGTGTCAAGACGAGGACAAAATCAGCTGCACATGACTGATTGGTGGGACTGACTGTTGGACAGAAAGTGGCAGAATTTGGCACAGGAATCACAGTCTGCCGTACAGGACTGAACCCAGTCTGCAGGGATGTCATCCAACGAGCTTAGCGTTGAGATGGACTCCTGCATCCGGACATTCAAGGAGCACATGCACCTAGAACTGGAGCCACCCAAGATGTCAGGTGTGGTGGGAGGCAAGAGGAGTGCCACATCCCCCAAACTGTCGCCTAGAAGCTCTCCGCGCCTATTCCGCAAACTAATGGTCAACAAGAGCATCCGACAAAGGCGGCGCTTCACTGTAGCTCATACCTGGTAAGACCTTTGGAGGGGGAGAAACAGGGTTGACATGAAATGGGAATTGGGAGGGGTCTGGAGAAAGCATCATGGGTGTGAGGGATGTGGCACTTTATTAATGTGATAAGGTGGAATAAGGAAGGATGTGGATGATAAGGGGAAACAAAAGAGACCTAATGAGATTGTATTGGTGGTGAAATGGGGGAGTGTGGGAGATTAAGGTGGACAGCATGGTAGGTTGAAGAAAAAAGATAAGAAAGAAAATGTGTAAGAGCTAGAGAGATTAGAAAAGGAATAACAATAAAAAATGGAGGTTTAACAGTACCAAAGAGGTAAATATGTCGGTAAAGGGTAGAAAAAACCCGTACAAAAAATGAATGTGCAAAAGCTTGATCTCTCAAAAGGAGAATAATTTTGTGATAAGAGTGAGTTTTATTATAATGAGGGGTCAAAAATGTCTGGGGATTTGTCACTAGGTTAAAGGATTACATAATGGGATATAACCACATCCAGCAGACTCTCCTGCCCTCCATTTTGATGATCTCTGCCCAGTAAAGGTGAAATGTGTATGTCTGTGTGTATTTGTGTGGGTGCGGATCAGTCCTTGTTAAGGCTTGCTGCAATGATATGGAGGGAGTGTTAGCTGCATTATGCAACCTGGTGCTTCTTAACCTTTGTGGTTAACAACCCCAAAGAAAACATGGATTTCCACATACAACAACACAAGCTTGAAACAAACATATTGCAAAATCACCCATACACAGTCTGATTTTATTGTTATTTACACTTTTTTCTTTGTACATTTCCTAGAAGTAACTCAGAGGTATTATCTGTTATTTTTAATACAATAATATGAAATGTTTGTGTATTACTTTTATAAGCTCTATATTTTATCTTATTATTAATGATTATGTTTTCCTTGGTTACTGTGCATATTTTGCCCCCCATCCCCCCCCCGCTGCCACAGTCTACCTCGTTATTTTGCAGCAGTTAGACTTTATACTAGATGTGAAGGCAGGGCTTTGTATGTTATGCAATTTATGGATTAGAAGGGAAGAAAAAAGCTGCTGTGATTTTCCTACAGAAGCTTCAAGGTGACTCTTGTCCCTCATTAAAAACAGGAGTTAAATTTGTTCACATTAGGCAGTGGTGGAAGGAGGAATTAGCATATTCTCCTAAACGCATACAGTTCCACATGGTTTTCAAAGTGTTTACATGTATAGCTGTGGTAATGTGACAAAGCAGACTTGTCTTTGCCTGAATGGGTTGGGTCAAACGAATCTGTCTCTGGGAAGGAAAGGAAAAGAGTTCAGATATGGATCTGCCCCTGTGTGTTTTCTACATGCTATGTTGTTTATAAAAAGGAAAAAAAATGATGGCGAAGATATATGCGTTTCTCTGCGTGTTTTTCTGCAGCCATGATTTATATTTTTGACTCTATATTTAGAAAAGGCGTACATATACTTGTAAATGCGATACTTGTTTGTTCTGTAGGTTGTTCTTTCGTCTCGATGTGGTGTCTGTTTATCTCGTCTCTCTCTCATTGTATAGCCTATTTCTTTGCAGAGATTTGTGGGGGGTTGGGTGGGTATGGGTTGGAAATCCAAGAAGAAGAGCAAAGAAAATTGGTTCATTTAGAAATAATTAAAGATGGCAGTAGTGTCCCCAGCCTCGTTTGTCCTGATAAGTACTCGTCATATAGGCTTGATCCAGGGACATGACAACAGTCATTATAGCCTTTAACTGCCAGCCCATCCCATTACCAGCCACGTTCACGGTGAAGCGTCCTTGAATGAGACACAGAGGTCTATATTCTCACACAGGCTAATGCTCTTAGAATGACAGGTATAACAATAAAAATGGAAATGGGGGGAAATAAAGAACAGAGTAGACATGCAGGAAAGAGCCCTAAAGCAAACATCAGCAGTGGGGGCGTGGTATCTACGTAGTGACAGAAAACAAGATAATACATCATTACAAAATCATGCAAACTTATTTTTCATACTTAGACATATTACATGTTAAATATTTTTAAAACTAGAAGTAATCACTTGGAAGAAAATTCACTGCCCCCTTTTTTATTCCCTGTCATTAAATACACTGT
>OMLM01007626.1:79251-92726 GCA_900302695.1 Helostoma temminkii | reverse complement strand
TGACCCTATTACCCAGAGATATCATGACTTCTTAACCAAATTCTATACACTCTCATCAGAATATTTTATATACATGTAAAAGCTCTAAAGATAAAGAAATATTTTTGTATATACAGGTATTTGATCTTATGGAATTGCTTATAAAGACCCAAATGTGACTGAATTAATGCAAAAATTTTGTTCAACCTACAAAATAATGCAAGCATATTGTATTGCAGAGTTGTATCAGAGATGTCTCGGATGCAGGCGTTAAATTTTGTCTTGGGCTCTCTCAAACATGTGGCCTTTATCGCTTGCATTCAGGAAACATTGGAAAATCCATTTGTCTTCATTATATTTGATGTTCATCCTCTTAACCCCTCCTCCTTCTCCTCCTCTTGCTTATCTTTCTACAACCCAAATTCTCCTGGCATCTAGCCAGCGATAATGATGTGATATTTGTAATGAAATTTACAGACATGTGGCTCTAAACATATAATTTACCGACATGCTCAACCCCTTCTTTTAATTTTCACCAGGTTTTGTGCTCATTTTTAGTAATTTTGGCTACAGTTGATTTTTCTTTCATATAGATAATAATCTCTGTTTGGAGGGGAAAGGAACTGTGAGAAGCAACAGGAAAGACACAATAAAAAAAAATAGATGCATATTGGGGTTAAGATAAGTGTGGAAGGACCATGTTTCTATTTATTCTGTGCACAGCTTAGCAGCTGTTACAATTTAGCATTTTGTCAGTCATGACATGATTGAGCAAATGTGAGTTTACAAAATGCACATACTTCTTGGTCTGCGAGCACATTCTCATCATTCTTGGAAAAAATACAGCTGTGTCATTGACCTATTCGTCCCTACAGTGTGTGTCTGTGCATTTGTGTATCTGTGTTTGTGAAGTAGCAGCTGTATATTCCTTTTAGGTCCTTTTTATACGAGCAAAAGTATTCATTAATAACAAGAGCTCTAAAGCACAATTTGCTCGGGCTGAAGTAAGCAGAATGCAACAAAACATTTCCTCTCTGCCTTTTCCCCTTTTGTCTGCCCATGAAGAGCAGCAGCGATTATTCTCCACTTGATTGCTGTCTGTCACACAGACTGAAAGCAAATGTGTCAGGATCCTATTTATTTTTCAGCTGGCAACAATGTGCAGCGTTGCAGAAGTCAGGCAGTGCTGAAGTGTTCTCTATCTGATTGAATGAAGGCAGATTAGCTGGAGAGATACAGCATAATATGGCATAATAATAATAATGCTACTGCAGAAAACAGCATTATTGTAACAGAAGTTAATCAGAAATTATTACAGATGAGAATTGAAATGAACATTTCCCATCAAAGTAGACACAAAATTCTTAGTACTCACTTCAACCCAAATAGCAATACATCAGCCTAAGTAGCTGCTGCACTAAATGCATTCCAGTACAATAGCCTGACCACATGAACATCAATTTCCTGCATGAAAGTTGCATTTTTGTTGAAAGAGATTTGTTGATTCAACTTTCCAGTCATTTTGAAAGCTGTTGCATTTGGTAATGAATTCTATTAGATTATATTGAGAAGTGGTGTGACAATTAGTCTATCCCATCTGAGACAGAAATCTTGCATTTTTACATTTCAACCTAAGCATTTTCTTATTTGTATCTAGGAAACATTGTTAAAGTCATATCCATCAAGTTTTCCCACTTGGACCACATTTATGAAAAAACTGTTTCAGTATATTTTACTAATCTAAAACAGCACCACATGTGTTTTTAGCAACCAGTTAATATAGAGCTGCATTGCAAAATCTGTGTTAGAAGAATCTGTGTTTCCCCATCAGCTCAAAAGCCCAAAGCTGGAGGACGGAACATGGGATGGATTTTGGTGAGATATTGTTTTCAGTCAAGGGAAGCTACAACACAAAGGGCTGTAGTCCCTCCCTGTCTGCCTGCAGTTTCATGTTTCTCACTTTCCAGCGACAGTACATGATATCTTTACACTGTAAAACTGTAAATCACCCTGTTATGAGTACAGTCATCTAATTTGCTTCAAGATTATTACTAGTTGGATTGCCCATAACACTGTTAGTGTAAGATTAATTACTTTATACAGAAAGTTCAATCCACCATGGAAACAGTGTCTTGACTGTATGAATCATCAGCTTCCTATAGACAATAAAATTTTCTGTCCTTCTGTTTAATAAACAACAGTTTGGTGACACATACATTACCACATCTAAATCACCATCATTGTCGTCATCTTTTCTACGTCTTTCCCGTGTTGTTAATATTGTCATTATTGTCACCGCATGTTCCAGACTGTTGTCTTATGTACACTAGTGTGGGCTGATTATAGGAATGTGTGTATATGTTTCAGCAGCAGTATGTCTGATTCGGTGAATGTTTTGTATATCCATCTGTTTGTAGGATTTCTGTGTGCATATGTATGTGTACGTCTGCTGTCTCCTTGAGTCATTGTCACCAGAGGCCTGTGGGGACACCGCCACCCACATACTGATACAATGTACAATATAGAGTTTATGTTACGGTATGCATGGATGTGTGTGCATGCATGCTGATGTGAATAAAATTGGATTTGCAGAGAGGCTGAACAGTTTGGGTAGTTTTGTGCTCAGGGGTGTGTGTGAGAGAGACAAATAGGGAGTGAGACAGTAAACCAGGACTATGTCAAAGGAAAAGTGGAAATAATGTATATATTTGACTTTCAGCTTTATTTTACTTACATACTGTATACACATTATTAGTTTTGGCTCACTGCTCTCATGGTGTTTTTAAAAAGCTTGAACAAACAAGACGGACTGATACAGTTTGTGACTAGCTGTTAATATGGTGGAGCATTTAGCAGCATAAGATACTTCAGATAGATACATGTACTTCCACAAGGACTTGGTGCCGAGCAAAACGCCTAAAAAGGACTGAGTTCTGGACTTTGTTTAGAAGTGTTAATCATGTTGTCCTGTAACTGCTTGATGTATGAATAAGCCAAGTAAGTTTGCTATTATGTTCTCCATACCCAGCAAAATCTGGAGAGTTTAAATTTCAGGGTTAAACATTGTTGATTTCAACTCCCAAACAGGATTTTTAATGCTTTCAGAGTAAAATGTTGTTCAGTGTTATTTGACATAGTCGATCACAACCATGTAAGTTTCACTCCTGAGGGATGTAACCAGACTCATATTTGAATTCCCAAGTTGGACGTGTCGTTACCATATTCCAAGTGAAATGTAGTGGAAGTGAAAGGGCATAAAATTTTTTAAGATTTTTAATGTATGTATGCTGCAATTATCCCATACAAATGAACATGACAAGTACACATGTCAAAGTCTTGCTGGATTATAGGCCTGAGTAGGTCAACAGTTCTTGTCAAATTAATGTTTTTGTTAAAGGAAAGATATGGCAAAGTCTTGCTGGATTATAGGCCTGAGTAGGTCAACAGTTCTTGTCAAAATTAATGTTTTTGTTAAAGGAAAGATATGGCATTGATAATTGATTATGAAGTGTTGTAAAAGACAAGTCAGTTTTAAAAAGATTTTAATGTTGTGTACTATTTTAAATTATCTATAGCGTAAATGTGGAATTAACTCTATTGTTACAAAACAGACTGATAGTGTTAATTTTTGACACTACACACTAGTGTTGTGTAAATTCAATACTAATCAGTGTTGACTAGTTTCAACTATTGAAAGATTCATTGTGTTAAATATTTAACGCTTTCTGTGTGGTGTGAACCTATGCAGACACTTTCAAAGTAAAATGCAGATTTTGCTGTGTATCATCTTCAGATGTGTGTGGTGCCCAACACATCATAACCAACACATCATATTCTTAACTATAAATAAAACACTGTTGTGTTTTCTAGAAAAGTGCAGTACTTTGCATTGAGTACATTTTTATACATGTTTTACCCTCATTCTTATTAGGTGTGTAGCCACTGTCTGTTAAAGCTTCCCACCTCTGTGTTAAGATTCCTACTCAAAAGCTATTTTGACACAATTGTCAGTAACCAATTTCACAATAAACTTTTTGAGTTCTGGATTATTTGTTTGCAGTATTGTCATACCACCACAAGCAGGACACAGTCAATATTGTACCTTTTTGGTTAGGTCTACCCATTTATCTGCTTGCCCCATTTGAAGGGATTCATCTGTGTGCATTCCTTCTACATAAGCTATTCATATGTAATTTATACAAAGCAGTGTTACTATTAATTTATAAGCAATATTGTAAAAAGTTGGGGTCAAATGTATTTGCCTCTGACTGCTCTTCACTGCTGTGTGTTAAATGACAGTGAGGGTCACAGTGGGTCACAGAGTGCTATGTTGCAAGTGTTTATCCATGCTGGGATGTTGGCGGTGAAAAACTGGCACCATGTTCACATCCAAAAGTTACTCACTCTGTTGCTCTCCTGTCTTCATGTGCAGACATTATGAAACCAGTAACTGAGTGACCGTGTGTGTTTCAGTTTCATCAGATCACCCCCACGGCTGCTCTCAAAGCTGTAAATGTCCCACTTCACAGCATCACAGCCTAAGTTCTGTGTCCCTACGGACAACAATTTATTTGTGCCAATATGCCCCTTGCAGTTAGGGATAAACAGAGGGTGGGAAATACTTCCTCCTCTGAATGTGAATCTGATTTAGAGTCTCATAACCTCCAGAGACCAAAAATATATCACATCTGAAGAAGCTGTTACTGAGAAAAAGTACGCAATTTTATAAGGAATTGCCACTTGAGAGCATTTATCAAATTGTCAATAGAAAGTATTTCAACTTTTATAGACCCTAAAACAGATTGACCTTGACTTTCTATCCTTTCTAACTGCCTATATCCTTTCTTTGTAATTAACTTAGTTGATTCCTGGACCCAGATATACAGGTAGGTTTATGAAGTTTCATTCTAAAGCAAACCAGCAAATTAACTGAGTGAGTGTTGAGAAAATATTGAGAAAAGCAGGATAAACAGGAAACAGGAAGTCTCTTAGGGTCAGTTAGTTGAGTGGAAACAGGAAGTTGCTGAAGGTCGGAAAGGAGATGCCACTTTCGTGATTTTATTGACAAAAACCTATTTATGCACACACAGGGAATCTATAAGCAAAGCTAGTATCTCACATATAATTGTTACTATGACTGAAGCATGTGCTTAATAGAGTCAGGGTTTGAGATGATTCAGTTTCTCCAATAGATACCTACAGGTCAGGATTAACAACAGGTGCAGAGCAGATGAACAGACAGGTTTCTCCTAGCAGATAACTGTAGGGCAGAGTAAACAGATAGGAGCAGCAAACAGGTTCAGGAAGATCTCTCCACACAGAAGACCCATGTCCGATTCAATGCAACAGCCAAGTCAGAATCAGTCAAAAACAGTCAACATCACAAACAGGTTTGCAACAGATTATCAGGTCAGTAGATACAAGGCTGGAGAGGCAATCACTGAAGGCAGGATTGCAGACAATCTGGCAACTGGTCAGAATGGCAGACGGGATTATATACTTGGTTGATTTCAGACACAAAAAGTGGAACTGTAAAACAAGGTAACGAATAAGCAAGGACAAGGACAGTCTTTCTTCCATGCTGTTTTCCACCTGCATTCTCCCCTTACACCCCTTTTCCATCATGTCTGTCATATGATTAAGGCTGTTTGCCTTCAGTCAGTATCTGTTCATTATCCCTGCCCTCCAGCGGTACTTGTTTAGTTAGTGTCATGTTGATTAATACACACAGAAGCGGTGAAAAGCCTTTTCATATACTGCTCTGACTTCCTTAATAACCCTGGTTCCCTGCCCATAGGATGTGAGTAGGTAGAACAGGTATTCATAGATGGTTTAGGCATTAGATGGTCATTATTGACTTTTTTATGCTGCGATTGAACAGCATTTTTTCACACAGCACGTTTTTAGCAAGTAAATTTACAGACACATTCTGGGGAAGCCAGGGACGTGTTTTAACCTCCAAAATGAGTATAATATGAAACCTTTAAATGACAGTAGGTGATGAGGTGGCATAAAAAAGTAAGTAGGTTCATGTACACTAGTATTAGCCACAGTTTTATCATTAAGCAGTCAACACATGCCAGCATATACCTATAAAAAATTGCTTGAAAAGTTTCACACCATGTCTCTAGTCAACCCTAGACAGTTCTGGCTGTGAAGGTTCTCAGTCATCCAGGTCATAGTTATCCAAAACAGCCATATAGTCACAAAAATTTCTAAAAAGTGGAGAAGTTTGCATAACAGGGAACCTTTAAGTCAAAGTGTAAGGTACCTATATGTTCATGCCTGATCAAGTATGTTTAGCAGGTTCATTAGTCTATTCTCTTTTCCCTTTTCATTTCAATATAGTAACATCCCACCTCCCGTTTTACAGCCAGATCTCCCATTCTGACTTTTTTAATAAAGTGGATGAATTTATCATTAAGCTTACTACCATTTTTAGGCTACTAAAAGAAATCTGGCAGAATCATTGGATAATGTATGTGTTGCTATTAATAAAAGCATGATGCATGGCAATAATTCACACATTCACAGACCTGATTCACTGTACTGTGAGTGCAACCAGGGGAGACACAAAGATGAATGTTGTGGTCTTTCTGGCCTTTTTTATTGGTGCTAGCTGAATGTTTTACAATATAATAAAAAATGTTTTTTTCTGGTGAAAAATAAGCAGCAGGTCTTCTATGTAGACATTCATTTCTAGTATTTATTAAAAGCTTATCATAATCGGTCACGTGGCTATGTGGATGTATCAATGCTGGTTGGTACTACTTTGTTTAAGAATGATTGTTCAGCTAATGAAATTTGGTAAAATATGAAATAAATAAATTATGGCTAAATTCATGCAACCACTAATGTGCGGTTCTGATGACATTATCACTGGTTTATAACAAAATTGTAAAGAGCTATCAAGATAGCTTTAGATATGTTTTCCATTTTATATGTAGACATAATGGAAGTTCTGGGGCCAGCTCCATGCAACCAGGAAGGTTACTTTCTGTTTACTGTAGTCCTCTACCTTAATGGACACATCAAAACTATGTGGCATGTGGGAGGAACTTCATATAGGAAAACATTCCAGAGGAGAGATGGAAACATACACAGCCATAAAGGCAGAAAAACACACTCTTATAGAGGCATACTATACACAGAGACAAATACACACCAAAGATATACAGAGATTAATGTTAGGAAGGGAAATATATAGACTTGAAAAATATATTTGCAACTTCATGGAGGACTTAATTAGGAACACATTCCAGTGGAACAGATACAGTAACTACACACCACCACCACCATACAGGTAGTTTTAATTGGCATGACAAATGGCTTACTGAAGTAATATTTCAAAACAAGTGGTCTAGAAAATATAACAGGTTTTCTTTATAACTTGTTCTGCCCTTATCTCACTTTTTCTACTTTAATCCCAGATTGTTTTTCTTTTTCTCAGCCGCCCTACTATTTTGTGGTACTGCATGACAGTAAAGGTAACAATGTCAAGGGCAGCTTTGACAAGTGTCATTTTTGGGTTGACAAATGTATTCCAGTTCAGTGCTTCTTTAAATTAATCTGAGAAATACAGCTTTTTTTGTCTGGATTTGTAGGAAGCAACCATTACCTTTCCAAAAATCCATTGAGCAATGGCTTCCGCTCATAAATTTGGTAATGTCCTTGTGACTACATCAGTTTTCAGCTTACAGTTTATAGCTGGAAAATACATCACTTGTGGTACATAGATATATTAAACGTAGACTTAAAAATGAAATGCCATACTTTCAAGAGTCTTTTGAGAGTCTGTAGAGTAGTTGCCACTGAAATGAAAAATTTATCAAGGCTCCCTAAATACACCTAACACTAGATTTAGTCTTTGTAAGGCTCTAACAGATGTACTGTACAGTAGGTGTGTGCTTGTGTGTCTTTGTCGCTCTGCACTTAAGCTGCTAAAATGGTAGCTGGTGGTGGAGTTTGAACAGCAGTTGCTTTTACTGAAATTTCTGTAACGCAGAATGGAAGACATTGGTGCAGAAAACATGCCATTGTTCCAAAATGTCCACTGAAACATTTATTATGAAATCATTGTTATTGTAGGCTTATAACATATATTCTTAGCTTTCAAACACTAACTATGTAATTCCTAAAGCATTATCACAGGCTTAATTATAGTTTAAAGCATGCTTTAAAGTATCAACAAAATAACATTCTTTTCAAACATAAAAATATACTTTTAAAAGTTTAAGTGTATTTAAAGTATCTTGGCTCTTTGTGAGTTTCCTGCTGCACTGGAGTCTGATAATACTCTTGCTTGCCTTGTTTGAGTTCTCATTAGCTCATTGACTGCAAGTCTTCCAGGAGTCTTTCCAATCTCATATAACCTTTAAGGTTTTCCAAAAGGTGCAGAGATCTGAGCCGATGAGCCTGGCATTTGAAGGTCAGTCATACAGAACCACAGTGGAGCCTTATACACTGATGAGAGTACAGAGCAGAGAACAACAGCATTTTCATATACACATGGGAAATGCATTAACATGTGTCCTCTGTAATGCAAGGCATCAAACACCTATTTAAAATCCATATAGAACACAATGTTTCCTTTCATATTTATGAAAAAATCATGGGTTGTCTGATAATCTGGTTAATATTGTTTTGGGGACAAAAACTTATTTTTATGTCTGCCCAAAACTTTTGAAATTTGTTGGTTAACCTCATTAGAAGATCATTGTTTGCTGCTTTCAAATTAAGCTTAAAGCAGGCTGAGTTCCTAAAACATTTTCTCTAAAGGAAAACATTTGCTTAACAAACAAAATGTTGACAGGTTTTGGTTAGGGTTTGTAATGGTAAGTGTTCAAGTAAGTGGCTACGAAATTCATTATGTCTATGGGGACTCCTAACAAGGATAGAAATACAATAGTGTGTTTGTGTTTGTGTGTGTATGTGTGTGTCTGTGTAAGCCTATTTGTTACAGTGCAAACGAAATGCACAAACACTAATTTTAGGTCTGTTGTGTATTCTGCCATCGGACACCATGGAAAGTCCTCAAAATCCCTAAATCTCTCCCTCAGTGTTGTCTCAAGGCCAAAACAGATAAATAGATTAGTGAGAGCAATGTTGCTCTTCATTTTTTGTCACTCTCTCCTCCTAGCTCAGACTGTTCTGAAGCTTCTCACATTGGCACCAGAAAAAGTGACAGTCGTAAGGAATGCGGCATGTCCTGCTCAATGTGTGGGTGCATGTGTACCCGTAATACAAAGATGATAATGTCGGAAACTGTCAATATTCAGCTTTGACTCCTGTAATGTCCTCCTCTGACTCCAGATTGTACTTACGGAAAAAATACATGCACATAATGAGTAACTCTACAACACTTTGTCTTCTCTAAATTGCATCTTACTGCAAAGCTTAACTTTGTAAATCATTTCTTTAGCTTAACTACATCTGGCTGGTGAGATCTGAGCCACTTTAATGTGTGGTTCTAAATCCAATATTTAGTCTCTGCCTATGACCAGTGTCAGAATGGTACCAACAAGTCCTCCAGCCTCATGTCTATGGTTCCTATACTCTCACGTAGGGAGAGAAAAATGCGACTGTTGTATTGCTCCCCTAATGGCACCATGAACCAAAATGGTGGCTGTCATCTTTGGCACCAAAATTGCAGCTTGTTTATGTTTATTTTTTATTTAAACAATAAAAAATGCTGGACTACAGTTGTTGATGAAATACTTTTGGTTTTAGGCACAAAGATATACGGGTTATTTAGGGCTTTAATGCCTAAAACCCTAACTAACATCAAACAGTAGAGCATACATATTGGTCAGTCAGTTAGAAACAACCTACATAGTCATATTTTACTGGAGGACAATCTTGAATGGTCGGATTGCATCTTTATACATTCAAAATGGATTGACAATCATAAATGTTCACTTTAAAGGAGTGGATGTTCTCATGGCCTTGGGGTTACCAAAGCTGACCACAAAAACTTCCCTGGTTTGTATCCAGTCAGGGATCTTTGTTGTATTCCAGCCCCCATATGTTGCTATCTATATACATAACAACATAAATAATACATAAAATTCCCTCCCTCTCAAATTACAAAAACAAAATGAGAATCATTTTTCCCAAATTGCCAGTTTATTCCTTTAAAACATCTATTTCTTGCATTTTCTCGTGTTACTCCCTTTCCGGTATTCCTGCCATTTCTCATATTGGCTCTGATAGTTTGACGTTAATTGTTAAACACTTTGCAACAAGGCTGAAAATGTTTTAACAAGCTGCTATTAATGTGTCACATCTTGGGTGTGTGAAAATCTTTATATGATTATGCCTGTGTGTGATAGTCCACTCACTTATCCAAGACCATTTTGCCGTGCTTACTCTGCCACAGCTGACTAGGATAATTAAACCTCGTCTTTTTCTTTCCTCTCCTTTCTGCTCATTCCTTGTGACACTCCTCCTCCGCTCTTGTCTGTTCGTGTTATGCACATTGCTCCCTGTTCTTCACCCCAGTATTTTCTTGAGGTTGACTCCCTCGTTATTTATCTTCTGTTTGTGTGTCACGGGCAGCAGAATGCCGTCCGCATTGTAGTCATCACTAATTCAAAATAAACGTGGGCTTTTTTACTCTCTGATGCATGATGCATCCATTATTCACACGTCTTCACAAATGTATTTGTAATTGCTGGCACAGGCACATCATGTACAAGAAAAAGAAACATAAAGGTGCCTGAATTCTCAAAATATAATTTTTTTGGTAGAATTTTATCAGCAAAACAAACAAATTCACATGTACAAAAGACAACTTTATCTTTTATTTTTCATTTTAAGCAATACAGATGAATTTGAGGGTAAAACTCCTCTCTCTTATTTTGCCTTCTAAACGTCACTCAGACTGCTAGAGTTGAGGAAAGTGATTGCCACTCTCAAAACACATTACCTGCTACTTCTCTGCAATAGAGCTAAGAGCATATTTCATGTAATAGCCCTCTTTCTCACTATTTCCTTCCATTTCCACCTCCAGCTCTCACAGCAACAATGGGTTCTCTTCACTGTGCCGGTTTTCTCTCCAATCCATCAGTGCACTACATTTGCTCCACCGGTTCATCGACTTCATGTCGCACATGCTGCCTTATAACAGTTATCTTAATTGAAATCAATAGAGGGATATAGAATTGAACGTGGCCAGGAGGGAGTGGATGGTGTTGGCTTATGTATTTCCTACTCCTGCTATCTCAGTGTGAGTGTTTTGCCCCTAAGATAAATCCATCTCAGAAGAACCACCAATAATTGTAATAGATGAAGAAATTTGCTTTGAATATTGTTGTTATTCTGCCTGCCTTGAATCTTCTTTGCAGTTGTTTTTTTGTTTTTTTTTGTCTCAAATTGTTTTCTGCAGTCTTTGATAGTTGACAGAAGAGACAGACAGGAAAGATTGGAGGGAGGCGTGATGACATGTGACACAGGTTGCATGCCAGATTTGCGGGTACACAGTATGTGACTGAGTCATCTAAGCTACCAAGATGACATAAAACCCCACAAATTATAGCAGTTGCTTCAGCTCTAATTATTGAGAATTGAGGAATTATTGAGATAATTACGTATATAACTGCAGTTCATTGACTTTTTAGCCATGACAATTACAATTTTGGTCCTGATGTGCAGTAAATGCCATTAAATAGCAACCTACTGACTCTTTGCTGCTACCGTGTTTACATGGCACGGGCAATTACATGTAGACACTGTAACTAGTGTTTTTAGCACCCAAAACTGCCTTTGAATCGGCATAAAAGCAACTTTATTTATTTTATACAGCTCATTATCATAATAGTTAAGTGTTATCTCCGTAATATTGAATACCAATAGGTAGTGTTGCCAGACTGACCTGTCCCTGGTTTATACATGTGTATGTATAGGTCTTGTATTAGCTTTTGCTCTGAATCCCAGCCATTCTATTTAAATGCCACCTTCAGCACTTTCATTTAAGAATCTATTTTTAACTTATGCCTACACACATTATAGACACCATCATCTAATAGCAGGAATTGACTTGCTTTCCTTTGATTTGACTTGCAAATTACTAATTCCTTTGATGTTACTACTCAGGAGCGTCTACCTTAGCTGTGGTTATATTCTCTATCCTTCTTGTCTCTCTTACACAGTAATTGAATTTTCTTTTTGACCATTGCCTGTGCTATTTAAATTCTATTGTGGGAAGTCTTAAACCACTAAAAACCTTTCATATCCTTTGATAGTCAGCTCTTCCAATGTGACATTTTGTGGCATTATAATGTGGCCTGTCTCAAAACAGATTTAGCCTCAGATACTATAAAAACCTTTTGTGCATAATCAGTTTGATGCAATGCCAACGTGTCAAGTCAAAGAAATGAAACCTTGAAGTTAAACACACAAGGCTCTGTGTGTGTGTGTGGAATGATGCAGAATAATGTAGTTAGTATCTCCTGGCCCATTGATGGTGTTAATGACTCTGCAGGTCAGCAATGTTGTGGTAGTGTAGGGAGCATCTGTGTAAGCAGAGTCATGATAAGAGGTTGCAATGTCTAACTAGCAAGCACAGGATGAAAATAGTAGTAGAGCTTATTGAACTGGTTCATTACAGGAAAGCACTCAGTTGACATGTGTGAAATGAAGTATATAATCCCTTCCTGGTAGGTATGACAGTGATGTTGATTGGATTTTTTTCTTGTAAATTCAACTTGAACTTAGATGCAACTTGAAACGGAGTTTAATAAACTGCGATGGCTTCAGAAAAACAAACCAGTCTATGCTCTGTAACTCTGGTTGAAACACCAGAGAGAAACTCACATTACATCTATTATTGATTATTATTATTCTTATTCCTCAAATCACACCTCATGCTTTGCATCTCACTTTTAAATAAGTAGAATTAAATAGGCTTTCACTCTGTAAATGGCTGTCACTATGACAGCAAGCGTCCATTTGCACCCACTGCACAATTTAAAGAAATATAGCATGTGCTTCTCACTTGAAAGTTAGACTGTTTTCTTGTGTTTTTAATTTTTGGTGCACTTGGTGACCAAAACACATGTGATGTATAATTGGTTTTCCCTTATTACATCTGGATAGTTTATGAGCATATGGAATTACAGTCAGTTAAGAGAGTTTGGGAGTTTGCTACTTTGCTAGTTTGCTTCTTAGACTGTGATGTCACTGTGAAATCAACAGAGAGCGAATTGGAAGAAAGCCGGCTGGTCTTGATCTCCAGTTTGATGCCACATCTGTCACACATGCTAAGAGATTACTATGAAAAAAAGTAATAGTAGTAGCAGCAGTAGTAGTAGTAGTAGTATAGAGCATCTATAATAAGCTTTAATATAAAGTTATTCTGTTAAATTTGGATATAAATTAAATGAAATCAGCCACATAAAGCTGTTAAAATTAAGAATTCATGCATAAAAAATTGTTTATTAATTTATGTGGCCTAGAATTGATATTTAGCATGTTGCATGACATAAATGATGTAATTA
>OMLM01007626.1:61841-79231 GCA_900302695.1 Helostoma temminkii | reverse complement strand
GCTTCACACATTTATTTAATGTGAACAACGTGAGTGATTTTAAGAGTTAATGTTCAATTTGAACTATAAAATGCGAGATAGCCATAAAAGTAAGACATTCTTCTTGAAAATTTCAGGCTGTACTGCTGTTTTTAAATTAGTTATCTGCATTTGACATTTGCATGTTTTTCTTTTTTCATTCAAACTAATGTATAGTCTGTGAAAACGTCCACAAGGACACTCCCAGTCCCTCTTAATCTCTCACTTTGTGTGTTTTTGCATAACGTCAAGTGAGTTTGCATCCTGTCAGCATTGACGCAGGATGTTGCTGGATTGGGCTTTTATGAATTCATGGTTGGTGCTGCATTACTGGCAAAAGTTAATGCAGTTTAATACAGCAGTCCTGAAATAAATCCTGTCTTCCTGAAGGAGATGATGTGAACATTTTTTAGAAACTGTTTCATCATTGTGGAAGATGCAGTTTGTCGTATTGTCAGATTTTATTACATTCTGCTGACAGGTGGTTCTATTATTTTGTCTGCAACATTTATCTCCAGGAGGATAAGCTAAACTACAGAAACATGTCAAATCTCTGCATTGCAGCTGAACAGTAGCAAAATCTACAGAATCTTAAATGAAAAAGCATTTGAATTGACATCTCACCAGAACAGTTTCACCAACATCTGAACATTGTAACGTTCAGAAAGGAAGAATTCATCGCAGGACTGTTGTATCAGACTGGACTAGTTTGAGTGTATGGAGGCTTGGTTCTGACATACAAGGCATATAAGAGATATAACAGTAACTACTCTGCCACCATGTGTTGCCCTGAGATTGGAGCCCATGACATAACATGGAGTCTGGAGGTTATTTTCCATAACAAAAACATATGTTACTAAACATGTAATAAAATATATTGCAAGCAAACCATTTCCTCCCTCCAGCACAAACACAGACATAGAGACACTCTCCTCTTCTCTTCACCGGTCCTATTTGTCACCCAGTATGACAGATGAATCGTAAGTGGCCAGGCGGTGACGTGTGGTCACCAAGGAGTCTGGCAGTGACGAGGTGAAGGTGAGGGGACCAATAATTCCAGCTCTATTCACGGCCATTGTTGTGACCTTCTGAATAATCTCTGCATCATTGTGTGAGTCTGTGTACATGTGAGTTGTGTTTACCCAAACGGCAGATGTAGATGTATGTATATGTGTGTGTGCCTGTATGGTGATGAAATGCCAAGGGTGGGGCTGTCTTTTATTTATTTATTTCTGTCCACAGAGGCGACTACTGCTTTGTCTCCATGGTAACGAAAAGAGCAGGAACCAAGGGTTTTAGTGTGTGTATGTGAGGTGACAGATTGAGATGGATGGGGAGTAACAGGTGATGTGTTGTGATAACAGGTTAGCAGGTAACGTCCTGGCATAGAATAATACAGCTGCAATAGTTTATGTTATAGTTACTAATAATAGAATCGGTCAAATAAATGTAGTTAAGTCAAAAGAAGGGCTGTCAAGTGAAAAATCTGATCAATCTACAGTACATCAATCACATACATCAGATTTTGCTGTTAAAGTTTTTCCCCCAGCATTGCCACACTATACTATATTATACTATATTATACTATACTATACTATACTATACTATACTATACTATACTACTATACACTGGAAGCCATTGACACACCCAACTGGTGAACATTTTGAGGGTTCAGTGTTTTGGGTATATGGCCATAAGGAGTAAGCTCATGAACCTCCGCTCAGTCGATTGGTGACTGTGCTGCTACTGTCCTAATTTTGGCCTCAGTGACTGGGTGAATAATTGGCATAGACATAATTGACATAGGTGAATAAACCTCACAGTTTGCTGAATGCTTTGCTTTGGTTTGATAGACCAGACATAACTTGTTGCCCTGCAATATGACAGATTGTGCGACCCCACCGCAGTAGTCAGGTGGCCTTCTGACGTAGTGAGGGTATAGAATATATTAAGAAGTTATATTGGCTCATATGATGGAACGATGCAGCAACCCGAACACCTGGACTTCTCGTGGTTATGCTCATATAGATTGTTTTGCTATTTACATATACATATTTTATTTGTGCCAATAAACTAGATAATATAGCCCACATCACTGCAGAGTACACTGTGCCCTGCTTTAGCTGGCCATATATTGTGATGCTTGGTTTTGGGGTGCATTAGTGAAAGTTCTCTGTGCCCTTGTTGCTCTCTATGCCAACCTGAAGCTGAAATTCACAGAGCACCAGCTACTTGTCATTTGTTTTCTTCTTCTCGATGCACTGTACAACACTCTCAAAGCAACTTTGTGTCCAGAGCAGACAAGGAGAAATCAAATTGCAGTTTGACTCGACATTTAGCTCCGTCTTTACTCAGCAAAATGTGATGGTGTGAGTGAAATGACATCAATTCGAACAAGCTTTCTTCTATTAAACGATCAGTTAGGTTCCTCTGGGTCATTTCTTCCACATCAATTAAATCCTTACAGTCTACTAAGGTTGGCATTATCCTTAATGATGATGTATGACTTACTTTGTTTTCAATTTATTCACCCAATTTAACTGCAGGTGCATCAGCTATACGATTTGTGTAGCAGCCGTTTGTTGCCTCATCCCTCTCGAAGAATAAGCAGTGAGGATGCTTCAGAAAATCTTCACTGTGGAGTATTAAAGGTTTCTTTGCACAACAAACAGCTGCAGTACAGTAATTCCTCTTAGCCTACATCCATTCAATCACCTAGGTCATTTTATTGCTTCATAAGTCACTTTGTGAGAATATTCAGATGAATAACAGGGTTCAGTTTTATTCACTAAGATTAAAGGTGTGCACTGGACGAATTTATCTTTTATCAGTGTTTTAAGATTTGTGGCTTACCTCTCAAAACTTCCCATAATAAGGGAATAAGTGGTAGTGACACAAATGAACAACAGATACGCTAGTCAGTTGCACTGTCAAATGGGAGGAAACTGATTTCCCAAACTTTCTGATACAAAATCTGGAAGCTAATTGTAAATTAATTGAATAAAATCCAAACACAGACCTGTGTCCTGGGAGGTTAATAACATTCTTGACAAAGCTGCATACTCACACATGCATGCATGCACACACACAGACATAATTTTCTGCCTCCTCTCAATGGCAATCTCCCGACTCTTTGATCACCAAGAGAAATTAAATTAGGTCTTGATAGTTTGGCCCTCCTGTCCAGACAAAATTGCCTTAGTTACCATTTCCAGGGCAATAGAGTGATTGATTAGACATCACCAGGGGCCATTTAAAGTCAAATTTTAAACACGTTTCCTCAACTTGTTCAGCATTTCACTAATATACTATGGTAAATGGTCTGCAACTGTTTATGTGAACCTGTATATATTGTATATACCTGTATATAATGGTATATTGGTGTTGTTGTTGTTATTATTATGTAATATATAGTGTAATAATTACAATACAACGCTATTTAATGTGTTCAGTATATTGACTATGCTACTTTAAAACTTTTTACTGAAAATATATGTGTAACTTAGACTAACTAAGATGCTATAATACTAAAATACATTAATACCACATTTGCTTTGGTCTAAAGCACTTTAAAGCACAGTATAGAGTAAATACAGGAAGAAGATCCTGTGTTGTGGATTACTGCTCTTTCTGTGACACGGGAGAGATACATTTATGATGTAGGTTAACCTATGTGGGTTGGTTGTACTCCTGATGATTGCTTACTATGTTACATCACTTGCATAGTCATCTGACCAAATGTCTGAGAGGCACCTCCTCACAGTCCACACCAGACTGTGAGTACTGTGTTCACACCAGACGAAACAAACTGTAGAGTTCGACTTAAATGCACTGAAGCCTGTGGGTGTGAAAGCACACTTAAACTCTCACATTAATTATTAATTATTTCCGAATTTTTTTTTTTTTGTTTTTGCTTCAGTCTATTCCACTGTAGCTACAGAAAACATTATTGTTATTGTGGAAGTAGCCCACAGTACTCATATTTGTTTCTATACTTGTGATCAAGTTAATTGGCTCATATTAAGTGATGAAGTGAAGTATATTTAATTTTTTTGGAGTACCTCTTTCCCTCCGTTGACTCCTGGGGATGCCATACTCCACATTTACAACTACTGGCTTAGAAAAGTCACACCAGGTACAAAATGAACACTGGAAATTTTGGATATCTCACAATCTGGGTTGCCAACAGCTACACGTGTAGTAATAAGTGTGTACCTAAGTGGGTTTATAAGTGCCCCTGCAGTGTGTTTAAGACTGACCTGTCTGCCAGCACCTTGTGTCAAATGTGTGTGGCCTAAAAAGGCTCCCTGTAGATGTGTGCTGCTCTGCTTGCTGGCAGCCGGTGTTTGGCAATGGGGACAGAGCCCCTGCCAACACTCGCCATCTGCCAACGTCCTTGCAGTGCTCTTCGTGAGGAGTCCAGGCGGAGAGTGTTGAGAAAAAAAAAAACAACAACAGACCCCTCTGGAACACACACGCTGACACATACTGGTTCCCAAGAACACGTTCATCTCAGTGACTCTTCTCACATCTCTTCTTCATCAACATGCAGCGACTGCTGAAGGAACTGGAGAGGATGCCGATGATGAGGATAATGTCTGCCCCTGAACAGCCTTAACTGTTTAATGATGGTTAATAATGGCTGTAATTATTTCAGGTTACTGAAGATGTTTAAAGTGGCGAGGAGGAGAATGATAATAGTGATAATAATGAAAATGCCAACCACAGCAACAATTAGTTATTATATGTAATGTAACTGCAGAAAAGACTCACTTGCTCATGAGGACTTAACTTGTGACGCCATAATAGACATTGGTTTCTAGCATCAACTTTAATCAGCAACTTAAAACTTCAGAAGAATCAATCTGAGGTGCAGGAGACAGAATTAGCACAGTGACTGATGCAATGAGTAACAATGACTTCCTCTCATCTGCTATGAATAGCTTGAAATGTTGGTGGCTCTGTAGCAGTTAGGATAAATCATCCTGATTTGAGCTCGAGATGAGCTTTTAATTACAGACTTGTTTACTGTTTGTCTTTTTTTATCACCTAAATACATCCCAGGCACGTCTCTGATTCAAGCTTTCTGTAACTTGTCATCATAAACCACTCGACCAGGCTGAGCAGCAGATAGTAGTATATTCTCTTGCCCCAGGCTCATGTTTTTCAGTCTAGGTTGTTTAAAAACGTTTCTACTCAAAAAAGTGACAAATATGTAAGAGGATCTGGTAAACAGTGAAAATGGCAGACAGTAAGACCGTCTGTGCTGGTGCCCATCACGTATGCTCCACCACCAGCATGGAACATTTCAGGACAAAGTTTCTGTCTAGTCTGATTTACATGAGCACTAAAAGCCTGCCAACCACCTGCAGTAGCAATGACTCATGCAGTGCATTCTCAATGTGAAGACATGGCTGCCATGTTATTCTGCTTATAAATATTCTTCCAAATTTAATCCATGCTGCCTTTAAACGGTTTTCATTTTGAGCTCACAAGATTGGATTGGATGTTTTGAAATAAGATTTACAATTTTACAAATGTTTAAACTCTGACAAAATATTTTAAATTATTAGCTCGTCTCTTATTTACATATCTTTATTACATCATTTCTGTTGGCTCTTGTAAAGTACTCACCAAAAATAATTGCAGAGATTTAAAGAGGGCTCAATATAAGGAGAATTACGAATGGTAGATCAAGGAAGAAGAGGTCACTTGATCAGGTTTTAGTAGTTGTACACAAAACACCTGCCTCTCTCATTTGGATATGAAAATAAAAAGTGCTCATGATGATTTTACTGCCTTTGTTTTCTAACCTGGATAAATTTAGTTTAGTAGTATGGTACTAGGGTAGCACTGTCAAGTTTTATGTGCTTTTCTCTTCTTCCAGTTCTGCTACAGTCTTCTGTTTTTGTCCATTTTATTCTTTGCAGAAGAATTCACCGCACAAAGTTGACACAAACATTTAGTTTCCTTTATTTTAGCTGGGTGATGTTTTCTAACAGGCTAATAGCTCTGATTTACTCCAGGTTTCCCCACTAGGCCATCATCAGCCTGATGTTATGGCTGTTATTGCATTTGTTGCTTTTTAATCCAATGTGGTGCTGCTGAGCCTTTTCCTTTTTGGTGGTGTAAAAAATAGCCTTTCACAGGTCCACGTTCAGATAATCAAATCAAACACCCCCACAGTACACAAAGCAATGAGGGCCTTTATGTCTTTCACTGTCTGATGCCATGGACACAGGTTACGATGAAAAGCAGTGAAGAAGTAGCAGTCTGCCACTGCCAGTTGGAGAAATTGTCACCTTACCAAACTTAGTAAAATAGTGAAATATCCCTTTTATCACGTCTTGTTTCCAATATAAGGCTTACAGTTAGGCTATGAGGGGAACACATAAAAGCTTGCAAAGATATGAACGTTGTTAAAACTTGATGATGAAACATGTTTTCATCAGATTTAGTACACCTGTGCAATTTTCTTTTGTTGTTGTACCTACTCTCAGCTTAAGTGGAACAAACTGAGCGTGAAGTGGGCTTGACTTATAGTGTTTAGGCAACATAGGTTGTGCCACAGGAGTTATGGCGTGACTGTTTTAAATGTCACAAATACCAAGGCAGGTGTTTGGCAGTTTGGGTTGTTAATCTAGCTACTTTATGTCTGTGACTCATTAAAGCTCAGAGGCTACACAGAATGCAACACTTGCACGACAACAGTCATTTTCAAAAGAGCTTTTTGTGTGAAGGATTATGCTGCACCATGGCACAAAATACGTCTGAAAATCACACTGTCTACTATACTGCACTATGGCTTTTAAGGGGCAGCAAATGTATAAATCTGCAGATGATTCTATGCTCATCTCTAGGTAGTGTACAGTCACCGAACCTGTTGGATAGAACCATGGAGATGTTAGTGTATGATTTTGTCATTTAACCACTGTTTGGATATGTAGGTCTGTTCAACAACAGTGTTGAATTTTGCAAACATAATCACAGGAATTATGATAAAACACTCACACACTTTATCTCAATTACAAGCAATTTAGAAAGCATTCATTGTTGACATTTGCTATTTACCTGAGTTCACATTTATCAATAAAACCCTTCATTTTGATACAATTTTTATAAAAATATATATACACTATGAGACATAGAGTAATACATCTTTATTTTGAAGAAAATTAGGTTTTATATCATAATCAAAGTTGGTCTTGAGTTGAGAAAATAAATACTAAAAAACGAATACTAACAATGTACTAACAAAGTGTTTTTATACTCACTCACTGAACCATTTTTCATTTATTTGACCCTGAAAACAGGTCCAGGTTACCCAATCACAACCACACAAATTTTGTTACTCACTGTTTATACTTAACAAGAAATGTTACCAGAGTAAAACCCTTCAAAGTCTGTGTACAAACCTTAGGATAGAGCTTAGAAATCAACTCAGCTTGCTTATGCTGATGCAGTATGCTTTACCATATGCCTCCAACTTTATCCATTTTGGCATGTTAGACAGGGGTACCAAAGCCAGCCTCACAGCTGCTGTACTGACTGTGAGTGTGTGTGTTTGATAATTCATCAGTGCCTGTGCTGTGAAATGAATGCAGGGCAGACCAGAGGTGGCTCAGCTTTGCGGTCGCACTGCAGTGAGTGACTCAGCTGGAAGACACTGTGCTTATTCCCCACCTCTTTTTGATCTGTCACACGCCTTTCAGTCTCTTCTGGATTGTTTTACTATCTCTATACTGGTCTGGAATTCCCTATGTCTATTTTTTATATCTGCTTAAAATATAATTTCATCCCCCTGCATTTCTTTATCTTTTGTCACTATTCTTTGTATTTCGATCTGTAAACCTCCTCACCCCTTTTTTTCCCTCTTTGCCCCACCTCTTTAAGTCACTGATTACTTGCTATGTAGGCTTGCTATAGTTATGCTGTTGCAAGACTTAAATGGAGCAGCAAAGAATTGAAAACAACCCTTTTATGCCTCCATACAGATGCTACACCACTGGGCTCATCTTCTATCCCAACATATACCTGTTAAATGACATGGGGTTGGGACACCTGCAGCATACCATGCTGTGAGCAAACAATGATCAGAGCCAACGATTCTGGCACGAGTAGCTTTGGATGACATGATAAAAACATTGCTTGAACACACAGCTGTTCCATCTACCATAGAGGTTACTACTGTGTCTATAGCCAAAGTGGCCAATTTATGTGTCTTCGTATAGTGTACAGTCATTGACAAGATGCAGAAACAAGTACTCTTTACTACTAAATTATAGAGTAGGAGAAATCCTAGAGGGTAAGGAGAGAGGGCAGAGTAGATGATTGAGTGACACAGAGAAGCCATGAGATGAGCAGATGAGAGTGAAAGAAGAGTGTGAGAAATGGAGAGGTGGAGGGTGAGCAGGGCAGAGGAGGGAGTATGACATAGCTTTGCATAGCATAGGCATGACATTACATGGCTTGTCAGTGCTTCGTAGGCCTATTGTGAGAAATTGGCTGCTGTGTGTGTCAGTATGTTAGTGTGTGACAGTGACTGTTTATTTGAATGTTGTAGGAGACAGGTTGGAATCTGATTCCTAGAGTCAGGTTTCAGACAGTACACTACGTGTGTGTGCATGCACCTGCAGGGGGTGTTAGTCTTTTTACCCTTAAGGCTCTGTGGGACCAATTTACACAGACGTCACATGGAAACAGAAGCCAGGAAACACACATGAACAAACACAAGTATCTTTGGTGTCACCTATGACACTGGTCCTGGCACCTGCAGAAGAGGTTCAGCCATAGCCCGCAGCTGCTAAAAGTATCGTCTGGCCTACACTCATGCTGCTCTAGTTTTGTCTGCATTAGAATTTTACAACAATGCCATGCTGTGCACAAACTTGTTTGAAATGATCATGATCACAAATTAACCCATTACAGGAAATATACATAATACAAAATAAGAATAAAAAATGTTGAAACTTGAGGTAGTTTGCAAGTGCATGAAGCCAGTGATGAAGTAGATGTGCTTACGAAGGAAGATTTTTCAAAGCATCTATTGAGGATTTTGCTGAGTAGAGCTATGGCTGGATGCTATGGACTGTACCTTCTGTATGCATGGAAGCAAAGTGAAGTGAGAAAGGAGTTTGCAGAGGCCATGAAGAATATGTGAGGAAAGGGAGTCAGGGTGTTGCCTGAGCTATTCTCAGTAGATATTAAGAAACTGCTGACCTTAAATAGACTGTCAGACAGTGGAGGGGAATTCCTGACACTTACTGTTATGTTCTTCTCTGGCTGAGGAGGAGGTAGTGTCAGATGAGGCCTTGCACATTTCTCTAATGGATGTCCCTGAGGTAAGCCAAAAGCTCTGCAACAAGGCAACATGTAGTAGGTGGATAAGAGTCTAGAGAGATGCTGATCATATAAATAGGCTACAAACTGCTGAAAAGGCAGATGCTTGAAAGTTAGTGCCGTCTTAATTTCCTCTTGGCTAATAAAATGAAGTGTCAGAGTAGTTGGACTAGTTTAGTGAAGGTGTAACTTTCCTTTTGCTTTTGTGACAATAGTTTTCTTTTTGTGTGCCCAGTTGAGAATATGTGAAACAAGGGGATGGTGGAGAGCAGTGCCCTTCATACCACACAAGTGTTCCCAGTTGTTAAAAAGACCAGGTGGTGTTTTCCACTTGGCACCAGTTCACAGTTGCTTGGCCTCTCTTGGAAAGTGTATGGGAGGGTGCTGGAAACGAGGCTCCAGCTGATTGTAAAACATCTAAATTGACTGAAGTGTGAAAGGAAGTGTGAATGTGATGTTTGTGTGTTACCTTTGTTAAAGACTGCAGCCTGCCTCTTGCTTTTCGCATCCCAGGATTGGCTCTAGCCCCCTGCAACCTTGCAAAGGATAAGCTGGTGCATAAAATTGATGGATGGATGGCTGATTTGACCAAAAGTGCAGGCTTATTGTGGCACTAAATGTTAACTCTCACCTCAAAGCAGAGAGCAAATAGATCTCAAAGAAAGAACTCACAAGGAAGAAGCAAAATCCCAAGTGGCGCATTTAGTTGTTGTTCTTCTTCTTTGTGGGAGACAAAGTCGGGCAGACAAAAATAGGCTACAGCCCTAGTTGGAAGCCATCACATGATACACTGTTCATCCCACAGACAAAGATAGACACAGGTAAGGAGTGGAAGAATGATGAAAAATTGAGAGTTTAAAATGAAGGGATATTTATTAAATGTATAAAATGTTGTTCCTAAGGACAATAGTGGAAAGCTGCCAAAAGAAAGCACAATGAAAAATAGAACAAGGAAAGAGAAAAGATCAACCCAGTAATGGTGATACAAATCTGTTTCTAACACACAACAAAAACGAAGGAATATAACAACAGAACAAAAAAAGGAAAGGAGATACAGGAAGCCATTTGAAGCTTGGCTTTGTTGAAACTGTCAACCATGGCAACCAGGCAGCGATGTTTGCTAGTAACTATGTGCGTCACGCTGTCTCACATTGACATATGCACACACCTTGTGAGAACACACATGCCTATGTGTGCACAGACTCACGGACACAGATAGACAGCCGCACAAATGCACACACTTGGTGTCTAGTATTGGTAAGGAGACACGTGCAGAGATGGTATGTGTGAGGTGAGTTGGGCGTAGATCCACACAGAGCCCTGATGATAATTACATTGCACACAATTACGTGAGTTGTATTGATGTCAGTGGTAGCCTTTGTGGCTTTGTGTGCTTTGTCTGGTTTGTGTCTCAAGGAAAATGCATTAATTTAGGATATTATGGTTCTATTTAAAATATTTTTGTTATTATACTGGAGTTAAAGCTCAGTCCTTCTCTAATTAAACATCTGTCTTTATCTCCATCTCCTTCTCTGATCATGCAATGCAAAAAGAGAGGATCAACAACTAAAGTTCATATTTCTGCACTAAAGTTTATATTTCTTAATATTTGGTACATTAACTAGGTACATTTCATTTCAACTTAGAAAGAAACAAGAGACTTTGGCTCTGTGTATTTTTGTGTCCTCCCTGCCGAGTGTAAATCCAGTGAAAGTGAGAGAAGAGTAAGATCAATGCAGCTCCCTATGGGGAACCATGCAGAAACGGAGCCCACAGGTCGATGCTGTGTTGGTGTTGGGCTGTGACATGCATTGGCAGCCATGGCGGTGGTGGTGGCAGCAAGCTGAGAAGCATATTTTTTCTTTCCTTATTCTTTTAGTTTTTGACCTGCACTAGGAAGTTTCCTATTATAAATAATATGTTAACTGCAGCTAATTTGTACTACTGGTATTTAAATGCACACACTTGTGCATTTAAACCGCCATCCATACTCTGTAGTTACGATTAGTTACGTATTAACAAGCTTAAAGTGTCCATATTATGCTTAATTTAGGATTTATATTTTACTCTAGGGCTCCATTGATACAAGTTGAAAAACTGCAAGTACATGTTAAAAACCCCTTTTTATGCAACCGCTCCTTGGCCTTGAGATAAAACAGACTTGTTTGAGCCTTGCAGTCCAAGCTAAACCCAAAACACAGAATTCCATCAGCTTTTGATAGTGTCTCAGTAACTAGAGATGATCAGTTCACAAGTTCTGCAAGCCTTCTGCCCCAAAATAACATGCAATCAGCTAACAGTATTACTGTTACTGTGTGACATAGAACAAAGTCATAAAACACAATAGCTGTCCAACTTATTACAACGTGATACAGCAGTGACTTTGTGACTTACACTAAGAATATGGCTTATTCTCTGATTGACTTGTACATAGCTGTAGATGAACAGTATCACTAGAGTTGTAAATAACACAGTGTTGATGAGTAACACAGCCTTACAACATAATTCATGAGCCATGTAATAAAACAATCAATGCAAAATAGCTCCTGTTTCCTCCACCCACCCAGGTACAGTTGGGACAGCACTGTCCTAGATCATGCAGTCTTCTGGGACAAGTGTGACAAACAAATACATTTTGTTGTTGCAAATACAAATCTGTTGTTGCCCTGTAACTGTATCTGTTGTTGTTTTATGGTTTTGTCTTTTGGGAAAATTAATTTTCCTTCACAGCCGAAAAAACACATTCTCCTAGACATATTGACCTCTGTATGAAGACTCCATGGGCAAAGCAGTAGCAACTAACCTGAGAAGGTGGGAAAGACCAAGTACTTATTGGACGTAGCACCCCAAAATGGATAGTATTCACCAATTTTTATATTTTACACTAAACTGCCAGGACATTGGCATTGGCAAGTTGAGCGTAATGCATGTTACAGCACAGTTTTGTGTTGGTGAATGGAGAACTTCTTCAATCAGTCCTTTGAAATGCTGAAACATACTCTGTTTTACAGGAAAATTTTAATAAACTGGAATTTGATGCTTGTACAGAGAAATTTTAGGAACCTCTTCATTATCTCCATAGAGAAAAGTAATGTCTTTATTGCATATGTTTTAATTGTTAGAATAAATTTAAATAGATGCAAATCACCATGTACTGCAACATCAGTCATGTGACAGCTAAATTTTAACAAGAATCAGGTAGTGGCAGAATACTTTGGACTTCTCCTCTCTAAACTATTCCTAATACTTTAGACTCCTTCCCTTCCCGCCCCCGCTCGTACTATCATCTGCTTTGTTCACCATCCAGAATATTAGTCATTCACACCAATGATTATTTCCACAGCTCTTTACTGTCTAATCCCTCATCACAGCCCTCTGTCTTGTTTTTTCTTCAATGAGACTAAATCCTCTGCACTTTTACTTTCTCATGGCCAGCGTTCATGGACTGCTAAAATATGGCTTAAATTAGATCAGTAAGTAGTAGCAGTTATGTGTGTATTCAATTTTTCTAGTACAAGATTATCCACTGTGCTGCATTTATTATGTACATGTGTAGGATCTAATTCAATCCAATCAGCTGTGCCATAATTTCCAGTTTATTTTTGTGTGGCTGTACTGAGCCAAAGGGATGAAAGGCTTATATTGATAATTACATTACTTTCGACTAGTTCAGCTTGGTGCATTTGTTAGACTAAAATAGCAAAGACACAAAATTGCAAACACAACATTACATGCCCATGGAAAAAATGGTAACTAAAATGAAATAAAATGATATAGTAAATCATTAATAGAAATGTATTGGTATAAATCTATCATAGCCTTAAAGAATGAAATGTGGATTAAATACTGATAAGTCATTGCTTCAGGTGTATTATAATACCTTGGGCTTACTATAAGGTCACAGCTTATTGGTGGAATCTGGTTGCTATGGAGATGTCTCTCACCTCAGTGCTTTTTATCTGTCATTTCCTTTTCTGTGTTGTTGGTATGTTTGAAAAATTTGCCAATTGAGGAGTGATTTACTTTCCTGTGTTGTACATGTATGCTGTGTGTTTGTAGAATAATCTGAAGATGAAAGGGGTAATATTTCCTTTCATTGGCCATCTTTTTTACAAGACAAGTCATTGCCTGGTTGTGTGTGTGTGTGTGTGTGTGTGTGTGTGCGTGCGCATATGAGTTAGCTGAACTTTGAATCACACTCCATCTGTGAGTTTTTGCGCCAATAAACAGGAGGTACTGTACAACTATCAGCTACAAAGAAAGACGGAAAGAGAACTACGGCATTTGGGGGAATACAGTATTAATCCAGGTGATCTAATGTCTGATTTCATGTTAGTTTGCAGTCAGTTAGGATGAGGTTTCTAACCTGAATTGCAAATCTAATGCCAGTGTACTGTGTGTCAGCTAATACATCAAAAGTAAAGTGTGGCAGATAATGTTCCCGCCAAAGCTCTTACCTTAAAATGCACACCAGTAGAACTACTTACTTGAATGTGAGTCAGAAATAGATTTGGACTTAATGCAACAAAACAATTCCTGTTTCTTTAACAATTCCAAATACATTTCCTGTATTACACCATTTCAAAAAAAAGTACTAAAAAAAGTACCAGTACTCTAAAGAGTTTTGCTCTCGGTTTGGAGAACAGGTAGCATGTGAAGGGAAGCCGGGATCTGTGAATTGTGATTGCATTTTTTTGCAAAGAGATTGCTTTGGATGAGATGTAATAAAGGAGAGAGAATTTTTTTACAGAAAATAGTTGTGAAATAGTCCTTACTTTAACACAAAACTGAGATTTAAAAGAAGAAACAGCACGTCCATACTTAACAAAACTGACACAGTATGGAAATGCATGTTCTGGAGCTTGTAATGCCACAGCTATACTTGATTTGATATGAGCAATATCCTGTGGTAGCTAACATTAATAGACTAAAATTAGATATATTGATGTGGACATAATGTTATTTATAACCTTATTGACAGTTTATCATCTGCAATATATACAGGCTCTTTATTATCCATGGTATAATGTACAATAACTCCTGGACAGGTATCTGGGCCTTTAGCTGATGGATTTTTCATTTTACTTCGTTAGCCACTACACTCACAGTCAGAGATTGTCACAACTTGTTCGGTAGAAGCATCTGGCTGCAATTTTGTCTTGGAGGTTCATAAGAGCTGTGAGATTCACACAAAAGCTTAACAGAGCTGGATGTTGATTTTCAGTGGATTTGGCAGTGACCTGCTCACATTACAGGAAGTAATCAGATAAAAGTGAAAATTGCTGCTATTTTGTTTTTTAAACTAGACATTTGGTGTGCAAGTCATTTTATTCCTCACAAAAATACCCACTGAAGGTGTAATGAGTACACAAAACAACTTTATTTCTCACCTGTCATGTTGGTTGGGTTTTTACAGTTTGCTGATGGTGTTTTAGCCATCTCATGTGCGTCAATTAAAATAATGGACTTAATGCCTTCCTCTTTTATTTGGAGTGGGATTTTGAAATGAAGGAGGTAACACTGATTAGTTTCAAAACAACTTCCAGTCCAAGCACTTGACTGAAAGATCATGTGATTAATAGCTTGTTTGATACTGAGGTAGAGAGGGTAAGGAAGGAGAGTTTACCTAAATTAAAATTTACCTCTGCATTAATATTTGTGCATCAGTCATTTCATCTAACAACATTTTTGTCTGTTCTGTCCAAAGTAATTATGCCAAAGAATAGTTTCCTGAGCCTGCCATACTGAATGCAATGAAAAACACCAGGTTTCAAAGCGAACAATAGCCGACCACATAGAGCCATGAGTCAAGTGCTTTGTAATGCACTTGTTGCTAGGGAGTTTCACATCTTGTGTAGAGGCATTTTGAACGGATGAGCAAAGTGGGCACCAGTGGGGTAAATAAACATATTTCACCGTTTTTCCTTTGTATTTTTTGTGTTTGGTAAATGCTATTTGACACACGCAGTCTCAAGTGTGTCAAGCTGCATGAGTGAGTACAGTAGTGCTGAGTTTTTGAAACACACAATTCTTTATGTGAGTGCTGCTGACACACTGAGGATTGTATGTCTTGTTGAGCTGTTGCTGTATTCCTTATCACGTTGTACCGTGTGCTGCTGCTCTGTGTAATCCAATCCTGTGGAGGTACAATCAACATGTACAGTGAGACAGACATGGCTGATGTGACACAAAGAGTCCTATAAAGGAAGTGGTTGAGTAGAATAAGAGGGGAAAACAATAAGACAATGTTATTTTTTTGTTGTTTGTTTATTTTGTCATATATATTATGGGCTGTTATTTGATCTTATGAGCATATATAATGGTGGCATGGTGACAATTGCAAATATATACATTTGTCACTAGGGGCTGGGGGATCATAGATCATCCATGAAATGTGACCTGTACGTCATCTGGCAGATGGAGACTAAAGTAGAAAGGGGAACAGAGTCGGTTTCAGCATGATGAGGGCAGGCACGGATGTGAAACATGGTTCTGGAAACTCAGAAGAAAACTGGCATGGTACAAATGCTTTGCTCAACCCTGACTTGGAGGATTAGTGTTTCCATATATGGAACATATTTTTTTCTGATTGTAATATTTTATCTGGTGTTTGCTTTTCAATAAGCTTGGCCTCAATTGTAAGCACTTGGAAACAATGTGGTGCTGCTGCAAATATTCAGCTGTTTTCTGAATGGGGATTGTTTTTAAATTGGCTGAAGCACACTTCCTGTCTCATCCTATTTGCTGAAAACTGCTGAGCTGCAGTATCTGAGAAATGAGGGTGTTTTATTTGGCCAAGGGTAGCCATGAATGAATGGTGAAATTATCCCGGTGAATTTCTGAAATCTTCTTTTGATGAAGCAGGATTCCAGGATGCAACGCCTGTGTGTTGGCTACTTCTTGGTAAGATTGGTTTAGTAAAACCAGTCTTTTTTTCCAGTCAAATTTTCATTGTCAAAGTAAGTTATTGAGTTGAGACTTGCAAAGCACACTAAACAAACCGAAAACAAATTAATGTTTGATCACAAGGGTAACCAAGATGCAGGCAGCGACACCATCCAGTCTGAAAGTTCCCATCAGTCCTTTTTACTGTCGTCGTCACTCCTGGATTTGGTAAGTGAAGATATGTTAAAAGTGGGGACCCAGATTTTTCTGTTGCTCTTCACAGTAAGGATGTTGTCTTTGGTTGAGTGTGAGTATGTAAAAATGTTTTTCTTGAAAAATGGAGTAGATATACTCCAGAATGGAGTAGATATACTCCAAGAAAGAGTACACCAGAGTTACAGGGAGGTGATTGGGCTCGATTGTGTGTGTAAAACGTGCAGTTTAACACATGCTGAGTTTCATCTGTGATTATGTTTAAAAAGATAAAGGAATTCTGATACAGTTACATTTTAATTAGCCTCCCGTGTCTCATATCACTGAGGATGCCTTCTCTTTCAAACCAGACCACCATGCTTTCCCTAAACATAGCCATAAAATGTTTAATAATATTCTACTCCAGGATTGCATATTCTGACAGAAACTGATAATTGAATGTTACATAAAGTAGCTCATAACATGTTGGCACACCCTATTTCCATGCACCAGTTCTTTTCCTTCAAAGCTTTAAGTTGAAAATTACATGTATAAATGTGATTTCTAGCAGACAGAGCTGTCTATTTAGACTGTTTATCCTGTGCCAATATGTGTCCTTTGCATATGAGCATAATTGCCGTCTGAAGACACAGCATGTCATACTCATTAGACTCAGTCCTTTGTAGTTGAACCTCAGTGTACAATGTGTAGATCGCTGCTGGAAATTGCTGATAACACTTTTAGTTGCAAGAAAATCACCTGAATTCTTGGAGGAGAGCTGTGGTGTTTTCTGTCTTTACTCAACCTGTTCTCTGTCTCTCCTTCCCTGCTCCTCATGGGATACACAGACACTTCCACTCATGTTAGCTCATTTATCTGCATCTAATTAAAACATTTAAATAAATTTAAAGAGTGCTCAGAAAAAAAAAGCACAGTAAGTGGGTTTCTGCTTTTC